>JAQGCP010000204.1:0-19926 GCA_034699885.1 Acrobeloides thornei
CATAAGTCGGGGTGTACTCGAAAATAGTGAAAAGTGCCGGAGATGTATTGAAAAGGTTGACCATCTTTTAAAAATTGGTGATTAGCATAGTCTACACTAAATGTTCCAGCTTCAGATTTTTTTAAATATATAACAAGGAGTAAAATTAGGACGAATAAATGATTTCTGATCATGGCTGAGATGTTTTCGATCTAAAATTGTATGATACCAAAAAACAGCATAGAAATCAATTTTTCAGGTCAAAAATTAATTTTTTCGAAAGCGCGTTAAAAAAATACAAGAATTAACTATACATGTATGACCGATGCGTTTTTATTTATAAGAAAATTTTTCCTAATATTAATGCATACAACATAGATAAGCATTCCACATTCAATGATAATGATAAGCAGTTCATTCCGTTAAAAGCATTCCATCCCAATTTCCCATGCGAAAAACACATGGTGTGTTTTTCGCTTGTACTTGAATCCGGAACTTTATAAGCACTTTAAATTAAAGTACACACAAAACCTTTGGTGTAAGTCAAATAAAACAACAAAAAGAAACACCAAATTGGTGTTAATTTAAAGAATGAACACCAAACTTGGTGTTAATTTGATGAAAGAACACCAAAATTGGTGCAAAATTAAAACCATTTTTTGTTAGTGCAAAGTATAAAAGTTATTTTTGTGATGGTGGTGTCAGGATCAAGAAAGCTTTTTTACTCTTTGGGAATGCGCACAATCGATTTTTCATATGATTTACCCCTATATAGGCTGTTTTGGCACAAAAAATTTTCAGAGATTAATCCCTAATTCTTACCCCTTTAATATTGGCTGTTTTTCTGTATACCTAAAATTTGCCTTTATGAATGTTGATAAATTTTATTTGAATAAAAATATTCATATTTATCTTATGAGTATTTTAGAATATTCTGAAATTGAGCAAAAGTTTTTGGACCCGACCGTGACTCGAACCCGGACCTCATGGCTACCGTCCAAGTGCACTATCATTGTGCTACCGAGACCTACAATTAATGCACGTTTTTTGGTAAATACTTGGCTGTGTATTTTTCCACTACTTATATTGTGATTACCACCTGTGTGCCATACGGCCAATTAACGGTATAAGACGGACGTAGGAATTACCGATAGGCGATAGCTCTCATTTTTTTGGAATTTTTTGGAGCTCGGATTAATACGCTGAGACGTGGAAACCATTTAATCTAGAATAAATGGCATGCCAAATTACACTACGTCTTTCATTCAGATAAGAAAGGCATGTTTTTTGATAAAAATGGCATGTAATTTTGTAACCTTTTTGGTATATGACCTGTTCTGGTATCATGTAAATATCTTATTCACAGTTAAAAATCCTAGTCACATTTATAAGTACAGCAACACAGATCTTTTACCAACACCAATACATAAAATACATGCGAAAATCTCTGTTTTCTTATCAAAATGTGATAGACACGTGAATAGAAACACAAATATTTATAGAGGTAATCAAAAATATGATACGCCAAAAAAGTTTTTGTTCTCTAAAAAATTATGAAAATCGCTTGGTATTTTGTTCTTATTACAATATTTTTATGTTATAAAAGCTCTAATGCTGGGACGTTTGTGGTTGACTATCCGAATCATCAATTTTTGAAAGATGGAAAGCCGTTTCGTTATATTTCCGGCGAGATACATTATTTTCGGATTCATCCAAATTTATGGAATGATAGGTTAAAAAGGATCAGAGCAGCCGGGGTGAATGCAATTCAAACGTATATTCCGTGGAATTTGCATGAGCCATATCCGGGAAAGTAAGTGTATAAATTCGAATTGTGGGGGGGGGGGGTGGGATATCCAAAAAAGAAGCCAGAAATTTTTTCGGATATTTTCGAATAATGTCGGACTGGTTTTTTGCAAAATTTTATTTTTTTTCATTTCCATCCGTTTCTTTACATTTTGAGTTCAGATCCAGAACTTTTGCCAAAATTGTCATTATGTGCATGTATACTCTCCTTCACCATCCAACCTCCTCTTACTGAAACGAATTATTGATGTTTTTTCTAAATTTACAATTGGGGGGGGGGGGACTTCAGGCGGAAAACTTCCGAGAAACTTCAGGTGGGAAACTTCCGAAGGCGGGAAAGTTCTTACTGCCATCAGACATATTTTTGATGATTATGGATTGTTTTATAGATTTGATTTCTCAAATATACTCAATTTGACACGTTTCTTTGATTTGGCTCAACAAAACGGATTATATGTGTTACTCCGAGCAGGGCCTTTTATAGCAGCAGAATGGGAATTTGGAGGTCTACCATGGTGGCTACTCCGCTATGGTAACATCACCTTGAGGTCATCCGACCCAAAGTGAGTAGCTTCTTTCAGCAGCAACTCTTACACAAATCATATAAAAGATTGGAGGGGTGGGGGTACTACTCAAAAATAGTACGTCAACTTTCGAATTAACGCCACTTTATCAATTTGATATAGAAACGAAATCAAAGTTGATAATTTTTCCCGAAAAATTTCATGATATGTAATAATTTTTTTGCATTTCAACAGCAAAAATTATGAACAACAAATTGGCATCAACATTTTTTCGTTTTGCAAAAATTTTTTGGGAAAATTTTTATCAAACTTCCCCCGCCTGATCGTCAATACCCAAAGACGCATATTGAGGCTGCTCGTTAGCTGATATCAGCGGTTTACAACGTTAACTGAGGCGCTAGCTGTCGGATTACACATGGAGATTACGACGTTAGCTGAGTCGTAGCGCATTACAACTCGTTGTATTGAAAATGATCTAGAGATACCTCCTGTACCCCCCCCCCCCCACTATATTTTACTACCTTATCTCTACCTTTAGCTACCTATCTTCTGTTCGAAACTTTTACACCACTTTATTGCCAATAATCCAGCCTTATTTGTACAAAAACAACGGACCGATTTTGATGGTTCAAGTGGAAAATGAGTTCGGAAATCCGAGATGTGATCACAATTATACGTACTTTTTGAGAGACTTGTTCTGGGAATTTTTGGGAAACGATACTGTTATCTATACAAGTATGTAAAAAATGGGAGAAATTTGAGCTAGACCCTTCCCTCACTTCCCCGTACTTGGTTTTTGAGGAAGGGGTAGGGGATACGTACGCTAAAACTAACGGAGGATAAGGGGACACGGCGCTCGAAAATTTCAAAAATTTTAATTTTTGGAATTTTCGAGTGCCGTGAGGAGAGTAGGGGCTCAAATTAACGTGAGGGGGAGGGTCGAGGCTCAAGATAACGGGGGCTCTAGCTAAGGCAGAAGTGAGAGGGTAAACCTAGCCTAACATACCCCTTTTTAGCCGACCAACCCAATGACCATGCCACTGGATGTGGTCACATAAACGGCACTTTAGCAACTGTAGACTTTTCCCCAGTTGCGCCAGAAAATTTTTCTCAAATCGACAACCATTTTGCTGTACAGAACAAATTTAATGGAGGAGGTAAAAAATTCGAAAAAATTAGAAAAATCGATATTTTAGGCCCAAATGTTTGTTCTGAGTTCTACCCTGGTTGGTTTGTCAACTGGAATCAATCGGCACCTCATCCTAGACCTTTTTCTTTTATCGAAAATATTAATTACATATACTCGAAAAATGCTTCTTTTAGCATTTATATGTTTCATGGTGGCACAAATTTTGAGTTCAACAACGGTGCTGGTGGGGATACGACGGTAGGCCATGAGACATGATAGAGAATGCATGGGGAATTAGTGACGTAGCTTGCCGAACAGCAAGAGGAGGCTATTTCCAAAAAAAATTTTCGACCTCAATTTCGGCGACCTTTTTTTGGTCGCCAAACCAAAATTTTTGGACCTAAAAATGGCTTAAAAATCGCGTTTTCAGCTAAAATTTGACTAAAATTCGTCAATTTTTCATCAAATTGCTTTTTTTCTGTGACGATGCTTTTTTCTCAAATTGTTTGATGGCACTCCTGAGTTTAGATTATAACTTCATATGATTATGGAGCACCTGTAGCTGAAAATGGGGCTATTACACAATTGTATAAAGACATACGATCATGGATACAAAGTTTGGATGGTTGGGAGCAACAACCCCTTGCTATTCCGGAAAATAATACGTAAGAAAAATAGTTCATAGAATAGGGTTGACATATGACGTGTCAAGTTGTATGACAAAAATTTTGAAAAATATGACAGTTCCTTTAAAAAATATGACAAAACGTATAACAATTTTAAATAAAAAATAAGTAAATAAAAGGTCAAAAAGGCCCTATCCTAAGCCCAAACCTAAGCTTAAGCCTAAGTCTAAGCCTAAGCCTAAGCCCAAGCCCAAACCTAAGCTTAAGCCTAAGCCCAAGCCCAAACCTAAGCCTAAGTCTAAGCCCAAGTCTAAATATAACCTCTATCAAAAAGCTGCTAATTTTTGTAACAAATTAGCTCATATATGAAGGGTTCTATTCAAAAATTGTAAATTTTATTTTTACCAGAAAGATTTTTTGACCACCATCTCTTTTTTCAAAAACATCAAAAATTGTCTGTATCGAAATTGCCCTATTTCACCGAATTTGCAAAGAAGTTGGTCAAATAAATTTTTGTATTCAGAGCCTCAAACTATGGTCAAATATCCCTAAAAAGGATTGGGACAAATCTGATCTCAACTTTGACTCTTATCCAAGAAACTTGTCAACACAGCACCGAACCTCAAACTTTTGAAGAACTTGAACACCCATATGGCTTTGTCTTATATAGTGCTACTATAACTACGGGCGGAAAGAATTTATCAGCACCAAATATTCGAGATTATGGATATGTTTTCTTGAATAATGTGTATCAGGTTAGGTGGAAATATGTTTTTTAAGCCTAAACTCAAGCCTAAGGCTAAGCCAAGCCAAGCCTAAGCTCAAGCCTAAATCTAAACCTAAGCCTACGCACAAGCCTAAGCTTAAAACTAAGCCTAATCCTAAGCTTAAGCCTAAAACCTAAACCAAAGCCTCGGCCCCATCCTAAGCCCAAACCTAAACATAACTTTCAGGGTATGATGATAAACATGATAGCTCCCTCTCCATCTGGATTCCACAACACTTCTCTCGCTATATATGCTCAACCCGGTGACATCATCCGAATACTTGTCGAAAACCGAAGCCGAGCCACTGGCGGGATCTACCTCGACACCAAAGGACTCCACCCCAACATCACCTTAGACTACCACCCCATCCAAGATTGGTATTCATGTGGAATCAACCTCACAAAATCCAAGATAGATAAACTAATTTCTGACTATTTGATGATGGAAAGTGAAAAAGAGGAAGTTTTTACTGAAAAAGCTAGTTCAGTGCCGGGGGTGTATGTAGGGCAATTTGATGTGGATGTAGTGCAAGATACGTTTTTTGACTCGACTGGTTGGACAAAAGGGCAACTTTTTATAAATGGATATAATCTAGGAAGGTATTGGCCAGCTGCTGGGCCACAAGTAAGTTTTTTTTAAGTATGATTACCCCCTCCCCACCCCCACAGGAGAAAAATGCGATAGCAAAAAACATTTTTTAGACAGTTTTTGGCCTAAAAACCTAATTTTTTCAACAAAATTTGTATCCCTCGTGACAAAAAAGGTCGCCAAAATTGATGTATAAAAAATTTTTTTGAATATCCCCCTCCCCCGCCGACCGATACAGCTACGTCACCCCCCCCCTAACTAGGTTAGGTCCTATAATAAAAACCTCATTTTTAGGTCACCCTATACATCCCTAGTCCATATCTTCAACTACATAACAACACTGTTTTGCTGATCGAACTTATGGGCGGACAAAAAAATTATGCAAATTTCATCGACCATCCGATATTTAATTGGCGTGATACTAGTTTTTGACTTCAGAAATTGTATTTTTAGAAAGCTTTTTCATAAAAAATTGTTTCAAATCATGTTTTCACAGTGTTTTTTTGGGAGGGGGTAAAAGCTTTGAGGGGGGGGGGGTGAAATAAAAGTTTTTTGGGAGGGGAAGGAGTAATTTTTCATAAAACTGCTTCCATTCTCATAATTTTTCACTCTGTCAAAGCCGCTATAAAAATTTATCTATAAATTTGTATAAAAATTTAATTTTAAAGCCAAATTACAAATTTTTTGACACACCCGAAATATTATGTTTGATGATGTCTTGGAGGAGGTGGAAGAGGTTTAGCTAAACCCTCAACATTGGTTATGATACGCACACTCCGATTCCCTGATTCAGGGAAGCGTTTCCGAGCTCTGGGAATGCGCGTAATCGATTTATCGCATAAAATTAGCCCTAATAGGGTCATTTTTGAAAAAAATTTCGGGTCGAAAAACATGAAAAAATCGCCCAATTTTCGGTTTTTTATACACCCTGTATTTGTCATAAAAGCTAATTTTATAAGGTATAGTTGACTCTCGCTAAGCCGCTACCTTGGACCCTAACCCCCAGGGGTGGAGGCTTAGCGAGAGTCGACTGTAACAAAAATCCGGGTTTTGTGATTTTTGAGCAATTGTTTCAAATTTTTTATACCCTCTCCCATACAATCTCCTCCATATGATTAATTTGATGAAGATTAAAAAAATTGCGAAAAATAGGATTTATTAAATTTATAAAGAAATTTTTTTAATATAATGTAAAAAAAGATTTTCCTATTTTCCTTGGCCATTAAAATCACCTTGAATAATTTTTGCTATTGGATGAAAAACTTCATCAGCTGCTCGTAGACCAAGCACAAAATCAGCATGATTGAATTTTTCAATAAAGAAGTTTCCCTAAAATAACGTTTTAAAAAGCCCAGTCCAATCATATTTTGGGACGGAGTAATGATAAAAGTTCGATACCTTTAAAATGTTTGGATTCAAATTCGGCAATATATGGTTTGTGACATCGTTCAAGTCTAAAAAGGTTGTTTAAATTTTGTTATACGGGGTTGTAGGCATGTGGGGGAGGGAGCAGGGGGTCTATAGACCCCACCTCTCCGAAAGCGAACAAATGAAAATTTTTCCTAATGGTCCCCCTTAAGGAGCACCAAGGAATATAGACCTTCAACTGGGATTCTCGCTATGTGCCTGCCGGATGGGGGACTTTTGCGCCCTCATATATGTGCAACGAAACTTGTGCACTCAACTTTTGAGCACCCGATTTTTGCGCCCCAACATTTGCGCCCTATAATTTCACAACGACTCTGAAAGAATACCTGCCAGCCAATCAAGATCACTATAAAACAAATACGTTGGTGCGTTAACGTTGCTAATGTTGTAAATTGGAGGTCTTGTCTATAATATTAAGGTCAGTACGCAGGGTGTTCAAAAAGTTTTTTGTATTTCTACATCCAATTTTTCTCCGCCGCATCTCCGGCTCTAGTGCAGATTTTTTGGTGCGGTCTTTTGCTAATATATACAAGTTGGGGATGGAGAAATTTTTGGTAAGGAAATTATTTTTTCGCAGTGCATACTTTTTTGTCAGTACCCATTTCTTTCTGCACCCCCACAAGCCAATTGTGGGGGTGTAGTCATTTTTTGCTCAAAATGCGATTTTTGGCCAAAATGCCATTTTTTATTTATTTTTTGCTCGACAGATCCCCCCCCCCCCGCGCGGGAGGGGGAGCACTGAAAGGCAAAAACTTCTTTTAGATGGGCACCGCACGAAGGGGTTTTACGACCCCAGAAATAAAAAAGAAATGACCCTTTATCTATCTATGGTCGATGCAGAATTTTTAGGCGAATCTTTTAAGACCGAAATCATCAAAATCTGTGAGAAAATTTTTTGACCCCCGCCTAGCCCAAAATAGATAAGGTTGAAAAAAATTGGATGTAAAAATGCAAGGAACTTTTTGAACACCCTGTAGATGAAAGAAATTTATTTACAGAGTTATAATGTGCCATGTTTTTAGCAGGCGTTCCATAATCATAGGCTTGTTGAAGGCCACTATGAACCATTTGTATCCAGTGCATCATATTTTGAGTTGAAGTTCCAGCTGGGACATGATCGAGGTAGACTGGAGTGCGGCTCTAAAAAAGTGTATTTTTATTGTTGTACCGATTCGAAACAGTATTGACTCCGATCGTATTCATCAATCATTTTGTCACTTATGAAGGCTGAATCAAAGAATGAAGTTGGTCCCCAAAGCCCATTTGATCCCAGCCCTCTTAGATGCGAGGAGGGGGAATTTGAGACCGAGGTCATCAACCCATATGGGGGAGGGCCTAGTGGGTTTGGATCCTGTTCCGCGAGAGGCTTATTGGTGGCTCCTATGGGTTTAGACTCCAAAACCCATTCGGCCTCAGAGCTTAGATCCGGCTCAATCGGAGAGTGCTTGGTTACTCATCCTCTAGGCCCCCATGTGAGGCTTTGGGTGCCTCAACCCTTACTCACCGCGTTCAGCTGCAAACTGTTCGGACCCATAATTTGGAACAAGAGATTATCACAAAGTTCTTGACCATCTTCAAAAACATGAGGAACTTCTCGTTTCCTCTTCTTCGCATCATTACTACAAATGCTCTCGGAAATTAACTCTGTTATCCACGACTGAGGTAAAAATTCCCCATCTCCAAGAATATCTAGCAAAATCTGAAACTTTCTTTTTTTAACTCTAAGTAAAATTCCTACATCGGATTCCAAAAACATTGGTCCGGCTAAGAATCCTAAAAGGCCTTCAATAGTTTTTACTGTACCAACTGGGGCTAAGGCAAAGAAAGCATTGATCTAAAAATTTTTAAAATTGTTGTTAGAAAAATGAGTCTTTTATCGTTTTTGTGCCAGAAGTAAGCACTTTCATGGCTCGGCAATGCGTACAATCGATTTTCCGCCTAGAAAACCCTATAGAAAAGTGATCTCCAGCACAAATCTAATTCTTTTCGCTTCATTATACCCACTACTCCCCTGAATCAGGATTAAGGAGACACTTTCACGTCTTGACAATGCAAGAATTATCTTCATACCGAGAAAAGGATAGCCGATTTTCCGGCAAAAATTCGAAAACTTTTCTTTTCATTATACCCGCTACTTCCCTGAATCAGAGTTAGGGAAGCATTTTTTCTGCTCGATAATGCGCTCAACCAATTTCTCATATAGAAAAACCCCGTAAGAGTCATTTGAGTTTCGACTCAGTGCTCAAAAACCGTATTTATTGAACAAACGAATATTTTACCTTGGTATGAAAATTAGGATCAGACGCCAATTTCGAAAACATGATTAAAGTTCCTTGGGAATGCCCAATATAGTATAATGATGAAGCACCAGTTTTATTTAAAACTGTATCAATCATTGCATCTAAATCGTATTTGACCATTTCATCCCAGCTGAAATTTTGATGCTTTAAAGTAAGGTCTCATAGTGCAGTTGGATAGAGTACTGTTCTTTAATCTAAGGTACAGGGTTCGAATACCGAGAGATGGAGCGTTACAGTTCTCGAGGGGATAAGAAGAGATATTTGTGAAGACTCCCGAGCGCTTTCTCCTTTTGGCGTCAATCGTCTTCGTCCCTTCCGATTTTAAACCACGTTCATTGGGATATAAGAACCGAAGTAGCTCCTATTTTCTATACCTGAACTCCCAAAATGTCTTATTTGATGGGCTTAAAGAGACATGTTTGTTGCTGTAGCGATTCCCTCGAACATTTCCTAGCCATACATCAAAACCATAATCAGCAAAAATTAGTGCTAAATTTAAAATTTTCTTTTTAAATTGCTTCACTATATACCTAATGATTCATTTGGTAGATTCCATGTAAAACAATCACTAGATGCTTGTAAACCATGTTGCATAAAAACCACTGGCCTTGGTTTTCCGTCATTTCCAGCACCTAGAAGAGCCTTTTTGAAATGTTAAAAAAATGAAGCTCTTTTGATTCGATAAAAAGGTTTTGTTACTTACCATTTCTACCATAAGGTATATGGTGCATCTCCAACAAGTATCCATCTTCAGTTTGAGCATAAACAATATTAGCTTCTTTATACCCCCACCATTGGGCCATTTGAATCTATATTTGAGGTGAATAATCAATACATGTGTATAGTGCCCCTTAACTGACTCCCCACCATCCCCAATATTATGCCCAAAATTTATTTATTTATAAATCTAGTGAAATTTGACATATTCTAGTGTCAAATTTGACACTTTTTGACACTTGGTTATCATTATTGTTGGTATGATTTAAGAGGTACAGGAACAGGAGAAGTCAAAAATTGTCTTCCTCCTCCCTCCTCTCATGATGAAGTGCTGATTTTTAAAATAATTTTAACTACAAATTTTCCAATTTTGTTGTGGTCAGAAATTTTTTGTTAGGGCTAAAATTAAATAGAAAGTTTAATCTCCTACCGTTGTCATATTAATTTCCGGATCATGTCCAGAATCTAGCCCATAAGCAAGTCTCAAATTTACGAAAAGAACTAAAAACAAAACCGACAACATGGTTTGCAGCAAAATAAGGAATGGAGTGTGAAAGAAAAAGCATGATTTTGGCCTGTTCAAAGATGAAAGCGGATTATTGAAACAATGAGCGGGTTAAATAGTTTTTATCAAAATTTCAACAAAGGAATTTCATTTTTCAAAATTTCAGCAAAGGACTTTCACTACAACTTGTGTTCCTGAAAAAAATGTAGTTTTTTTGGGAACACGAATTGTAGTTTTAGTGATAGCAAAGTATTTGGTCATTCGGAAAGTACCAGCTTTTTGCAGATTCCATCTAAACTTTATAAAAATGATTCATCTGAGGGTTTTCTATACGGGGAATCGATTGCGCGCATTCCCGGAGCGTGAAAAAGCTTCCCTGATTCAGGAAAAATTGGTTTTGAAGCGAAAATGATAAATTTTGTTTATTTACTTTTTTTATCTGGAAATCACTCTTCTAGGGATAATTTTATGCGAGAAATTGATTGCACACGTTTTCAAGGATAAAACGGTTCTCTGATACAGAAAATGACAATTTTTAATTTTTTTTTAAATAACCATTCTCGCTTCAAAACAAATTTTTCCTTGAATCAGGTTCAGGGAAGCGTTTCCACGCTCCGAGAATGCGCGCAATCGATTTCCTGCATAAAATTGTCCCGAGAACTTATGGAAAATACTTGTCCTCTGACATCTGATACTAAAACAACAACTTCTTGTTCTGCTTCTTATCCCTCTTGTCCTGAATTTTGGCTTCTTAAAGTTGCTTCAAGTTTTTCGACACTGAAAGTTGAATCAGTTTGAGGCCACTTTTCTGATGGCCCTTGATCACCATTATTAACATCACCAGATGTTGATTTGTATGACTCTTTTTGTTGATAAGCGTAAAGTGATCGTGGGATAAGCAATGAAAGAATATTGAATACTGAATTTAAATCCAAAAATGCTTCGTCTGTTTTTCGTTTATGCCGTGGCTCTAAGACATGGGCCTAAGGCCCGAAAAAATCTCTAATCATAAGGGCCTCCTTTATGTTTTTTGAAAAAAATCATCTTCCCCCCTCTCCCAGCTACGTCTGTGTCCTCTCCATTCCTACCGAAGGTCAGAAAAATCAAAAAGACCCCCCTCCCCCTCTTATGTTTTTGCCGGCCGAAATCTGGCCAAAATTTCATAAGGGTCTCCTCTTATGATTTTTTAATTTTCGAAAAAATTTTTCAAAAATATCAATTTTGCAAAAAATTTTTACTATTTTTAACATTTTTTATCAATTTAAAAAAAATTCAATTTTTTTCTGTGAGTTCCCCCCTTCCACCCCTGAGCTACAGAGTGTCCATTGGAGTTTTCATAAAAATTTTAAAAAAATCGATTTTTTGAAAAATATTTCATTTCTTTTTTGAAACTAACGTAAAATAAACTTTACAGGAAGGATACATTTTTTTTTAAAACGCATAAAAAAGACAACGAAATAAAAAAAGTTATGACGTTTTTAATTTTTCAAAGCACTGCTCAGTTATCGGAGTGTTAGATAGACTTTATATAAGTGCAAAAAATCGAACAACTGAAAAAACATTGGAGAACAGTTGACACAAATAAATGCTTGTTTATGATGCGATAATATCTAGATCGGCTGTTTTACTCGTAGAATTTCGGCCCCTAATATTGAAATCTTAAACAAATCATCTGGATTTCACTTTTTTTTCTCTGCGGATAAACCGGATACTAACGAGTGATTTGTTAGTCGACCCCAGATGAGTTGATTTCGGATAGGTGATTTTTTAAAGAAATTGGCTTAATTTTAATTGTTGCAATCCTGCTGTAATTCTCAAATTACTTGTATTCTTTGACAAATTTGTTTTTTTTAATAATTTTTAATGCTTGTTGTCTTCGAAAGAAAAATGCAATAACCTATTAAACTGCACTTACTTCATATGCTTTCGATTCACATTAAGAATAATTTGTTACTTTTATTTATTGTAAAGTTTGCTTTATCACTGGGTAAGATTTAAAAAATTTTAAATTAACTAGCCCGACGCACGCTTCGCGTACCGATATTATGCCAAATTTTTTTGTTTCTTGCACACCTACCCCCTACCTACTAACTTTAAAAAAAGACCGCATGTCAATCCGATTTACCGTTCCTGAGATCTCGTGATTCCGGACGTACGGACACAGAAACTGGTTTTTTATATTATGATGTTTAGAGGCAAAGGAAGGAAGTTTTAAGAAAAATGTTATGATAAATATTGCTCGACAAGGGATAGAAGACGGAGTTATTGAAAGTGCTATTGATCTCATCAAAGCTGACGCCAAATTTGCATGTAAATTGCTAATCAAGTTAACAGGAAGATGTAATTTGCATATGAGCGCTCAAGAAAATAATCAAACTACTCATATACCTCAAGTAACAATACATGTGTAGCACAAATTAAGAGGCAATGTCTCGAAATAACAAAGATTGTGTTGCCGAGCAACAATAGCTATCAAGTGACCAATGTGACATCTGTCATATTTGCCATGTGATTCCCAATCACATATGACAAATGTGACAAGTCTTGTTACACGTCTCACACCGAAGTGTCCGATGTGTCACATCTGTCACGTTCATTTCCCGTTTCCCATAAAAAATATGTACCTACGTTATCATTTTCCTTTTTCCATATTTTTATGGGAAATAGAAAACAGGAAATTGAGAACGAAAAATGGAAGTTTTCTCAAAAAATGAACTCAAAATACCGGAAATTTCCCGTTTTCCACATACCTGGACAGAGGGGGGGGGGGGGTCCATATTTTCCAAAAATTTACGGGAGAAGATATAGGGGAAACCCGTAAATTTTGCTACCCCCTCCCCCGAGTTGGTGATCAAAAAAAAGTCGCCAAGTTTTTTTACAAGAGAGGGGGTTAAGGCAAATTCGAAAAATTTACGGGGGTTCATTTCTGGACCACCTGCCCAGGTATGGTTTTCCATTTCCCATTTTCCGGTAATTGCAACGGTCCACTGGATCCACCCCTGTGCGAAATTTCCAGACATTGCCTCTTAAAAGACCAGTCTCGAGCGAAAAAAGTTTCCAATTTTATTGATATTCGGAAAGGTCATAAAAAATGGAGCATTTTTTGTTTTTATGATAAATTCTGAATCGTTGTCGTTTTCAAGATAATTGTGTATGAAGTTGGCGATTTGAAGTTTTGTGTATTACAACGAAAACATGTAACTGATAGTCATATCTTTCAAAGATCATTCTCTCGACCAGAGGTGAAGGTCTTGAGAAGGTAAACATCCACCAATACCATGAAAGATCTGAGAAGCAGAGTCATGAAAACTACAAGACGTAAGATCGTATTCCATTGAAGCTTACATAGTTGAAGACATAAAGTTTACCATCTTGAGCCGAGCGAAATGTATAATACTGACATAGATCTGAGCAAAGAGAAGCTAAGAAGAAGCAGAGACATTCCTTGCTTCTCTTCTCGTGATTTATAAGAGCTTATATGCTTTTTAGATTATTGTATGTTGCTCTCTTATTTTAATAAATCTAATTCAAAGTTCAAGTTTATGGTTGCAACCTGGTGTATCATTATAGCAGCAAGGTATCGTACACCAGGGCGCCAGCAACATTAATAACACAAAAACTCAAATCCCCAACTTCATACGCAATTATCTCGAAAACGACAACGCTTTAGAATTTACCGTAAAAACAAAAAATGCTCCATTTTTTATGAACTTTTCGAATATCAACAAAATGGGAACTTTTTCCGCTCGGATTGGTTCTTTAAGTTCTTAAATTATAGCATGGGATAACAAGAAAAGTTGCTTCAACAACACAGATGACTACAACAAAGAAAACTGTTCCAGGGAAGCATTTTCGAAGCTATTCTGCTAGAATAGATGGACTAATTTCTAAATCCAATTCACAAGCATTTTATTTCCCTGGTCCTGTACGATTAAATAAAACGAAAAATTATAATCCTAAATCTCAAAGCGTTAAATATAAATTTTCATCACCAACAATATCCACAACTCACACAACTCCCAAAAAATCCTCAAGAATATCCAACTATATTATTTCGAATACTACTACAAAACCTGTTAAAGAAACTGAAATTGATCGAACAAATCAACATAATCTTAGCACTGAAAATAAAAATGCCATAGAAACGACGACATCCAAAGTTCAGCTAGCAGCTCAAAAACATTTACATTCTTACAATAAGTGGAGGCCAGAAAAACGTAAAATTAAGCTATATTCTATGCCAGTAGTGGAAGCAAATCATGATAACGAAATTCTTAAAGCAATATCGACGACACCTTCCGGAAATATTAGCCCTAGCAAATCTATAAATACCGAAGAACACGAAGATTCATCTAAAAACAAGTCTCCAGGAAATGTTTCACAGAATAGAACAAAATTGCAGCTTAGCTCGGATAGTTATGAAGATTCTTCTATGGTCGTTGGTAATACAGACCAACGCCAAAAGCAGTTTTCACCTAATTCTGATGAAAATATAAGTATAGATTATAACAGAGATGGAGCATTTTTACGAAACAAAATTTCGTCTCGACATAAAAGACCTCTTTATGCGGTTGGAAGTAAAGAGTTACGTGAATGGTTTAAAGAAAACGATTTTGGAGTAACAAATCTGCCTGAGATGGTCGTCCCTATAAAAAGTCCAGGACTTGTTGATAATAAAATTAATGAACTTGAAAATGATTCCATTACTAAGGTAAACTAACATTCATTTTAAATAAACATAAACTCAACACGTTTCTTATAGGGTGTTGGAACTTAATAGGGTTAGGGTGGCTCAAGGGGGTGTCTAGTGGATGTTCAGTAGTGTTCGATCCCGAGTTCGAGATTGACCTCTTGGCCGGGACGGCCAAGAGGTCAATCCCGAACGTATAGGTATCGGCCATGGGATCCTGAATTTTGGGTCGATATCGACCTCGGGATCCCGAAATTGCTAAAAATGGCCATTTTTGTTACCGAAATCGTCGGTATATACCAATTTTGGGATCCCGACAGCCCTAGTTTCTTATTTTAGATAAAACCATTATATACAGTCACTACGCATAATCAACCTAAAAATCCTACTAGCGCCCTTAGCTCGGAAGATTATGGCGAAGATACAATTCGGCCATTCACAACAACTATAGCACCCACCCCCACTACACAATTATCTCAAGAATTTGATGGTGATCTTACAGATTCACAGCCTAATAAGATTAAAATAAAGCCAAGTTATGTTCAACCTGACACTTTGGAAATGTTAATTAGTGCACTTGAATATGCAGTAACGCCATTATATTCACATGGTGTTCAAGAAGATTTTCAGCCAGAAAATAAGGCAAACGTTTTAGAAAGAGATGCTGCAGAACAAAAAGAGATCTTCGATTCATCTATACAAAATTCAAACACACTTTATAATAGAGAAACTTCTTTAGCAACTTCTACTACAACCGTGCCTCCTTTAACAGATGTAATTTTTACTCAGAATAATGTTGACAACGACGTAAAAGAAGATCTATTGATTGCTTTAGAGTATGCTATTGCACATCCAAACTCAAATGGTAATAATGATTTTTAAATAAAAGCGCACTTCGCGTACTAGGCATGTCTAAGCCTAAGTTGGGAGCGCTCCGCGCGTCATATTACAATAAACCTCTCATATGGACTGCCCGGTAGGGTAATTATTAGTCATGAAATGGGAAGTTTAGATGCGCCTAGTGCGCATGGATTCAGATAGGTCCTACAAGAAGTTGTCGACAAAGTACAAAAAATCAGCGCTAGAAGCGCTAAAATAATCAAGATACGGCGACCCTTTGAAAAAAGCACTTAAAAATGAAACAATTGATTTTTTAAATTTTTTAGGGGTACTCCAATTTTTTTTGTTTCCTGCACATGTATCTCATGCATGTTAATTATTTAAAAAGATCGATTTACCTTTCTTAAGATCTCGCGGTAACGTATGAAGGGCGGACAGACGGATCAAACGGACGAACGGATGGGATGGGGTGGACGGGACAGACGGACAATTAGGACGGGACTGATGGAACGGACGGACGGAATGGACAGATGGGACGGAAATGATGGGACGGACGGGATAGAAGAATGGGACGGATGGATACAGAAACCTGTTTTTTATATTTATGATTTTTACAAAATAACACGTTTAGATACCAACGATGTTAATAAAGTTCTGCTAGATCCAGAACCAGTTCAAACTACTATTGCTTACGAAAATGCACATGAATATGAACCATACAACAATATGTTAATTGATTCAGAAACAATTAAAGAGTCAAATGATCATCAGTATAATAAACAAAACCTAGATAGCTTGGTGCATGTTCCAAACAATCAGCATAGTTCCATTGACCCTATACCCGAATTAATACCAATGAGTGAACAGGATATTAGCAGTTATGAAATAAGACCGACTACAAGTGAAAATTCTTATGAAACTAGATCTATGAATGACAATGACAATAATATTAATTCTTATAAAATCGTCGACGAATTCAGGGAGCAAGAAAGTGCAGCAACTGAAGAACCATATAAACATATTAAAGTCAAGGAAACACAAATTTCAGATATTATTGATGAAAACTCAGTAGGCAATAACGAAAATAGCAGCGACAAACAAGAAAGTATTGCCCATGAAAATATGGGTAAGTTAATATCGATAGAAAAATTTCTCAGAATTTAAGATATGGACAATCCGGAAACGCAATATGTTAAAACTACTGATGATGATTTTACTTTAGCTCAGGTTTCTATGCCTATGCCCAATGTAAAATATTGTACTGCATCATCATGTGTTCACACTTTAAAAAGAAACTGTCAAGCAGAATGTATTCCAACCACACCGGATGGGATTGCTTGTCCTTGTGATGCCAATGTCCCTACACCGACAGACTGTTTGAACACACAATATTGTTGTTGTCCAATAGGCAATATTTCTATTTGTCATTTAATTGGGAATCAGCATGTAAATGCTTGTAGATAAAAAATGATTTGCCACGTAAATTCCACGTTTTGGAATGATTTTTGCCACTTTTTCTATTTTGGCATGTAACATCTCTAGTCGATAGATGTGCTGCAATAGGTGTAAAATTGTTTAATCAATTGTTAGAGAGTAAAATCAAAATTTAGGCAGTATCACTTTTCGTACAATTTTTTTCGTACGGACTTTTCGTACGAGCTTTTCGTACAGGTACTTTTCGTATGGTACTTTTCGTATGAACTTTTCGTACAAATACTTTTCGTACAATTAGTTTTCGTACAAGTACTTTTCGTATGATACTTTTCGTATGGTATTTTTCGTATGAACTTTTCGTACAAATACAAAAGGGGGGGGGCAAAATTACTCGCCAAGGGGACGAAAAGTTCTCGCCTAAGGAGCAATTTATGCGAGGATATACTGGCCCTTACGCGAGGACTTTTGCTCCCTCCCCCTTGTATTTGTACGAAAAGTCTGTACGAAAAATAATTGTACGAAAAGTACTTGTATGAAAAGTTCGTACGAAAAGTACCTGTACGAAAAGTTCGTACGAAAACTAATTGTACGAAAAGTACCGTACGAAAACAATTGTACGAAAAGTGATACTGCCCATTATACCAGTTCCACTTTTTATAATCTCACCATGAAAATGAGTTTACGATAATTTTAGTTGTTGCCTATAAACTTTAAAAATTTAAAGGCTCAATTAAAAAAGAAAATTGGTACTTTTCATAGCTCACAGCGATGAATAAAATGACCGAAAATTATCGAATTAGAAAATATTTTTGGGTTATTGAAGCGAAAACATGAATCAGGATTTTCGCTTCAATAACTCAAAACAATTTTCAAATTGGATAATTTTGGTGTTATTTTGTTCGTCTCTGCAAGCTATGAAAAGTACCGCTCTTCTTTTTTTTAAATTAAACCTTTAAATTTTTAAAGTTTATAAGTTATTTTCAAATTCAATCCCTTCGTTTCAATGTTCAAACTCGTTTGAAATTTTGTTTCGCTCATAACCGTTAGATTTTCAAGTAGTGAGCCAAAAGCAAAAAACGCTTCGAATTTTATTCTCTTTCACATGGAATCAAATCCCCACAAGTTGACTCCGCGTCTAGTAATACATTGGCTTTAGAACCATGTGAGGGGTCCTTTAATCAAAATAAAGTAGAAATTGCGTAATTCGAAAAAGATCAAAACTTAATCGCATTTACCTGAGATAATGATCGTGCTAAGCCAAAATCCGCTAGCTTAACCCGACAATCCGCGTCTAGTAATACATTAGATGGCTTTAGATCCCTGTGTAATACATTCCCGCTATGTAAAAATCGAACGGCACGAAATAGTTGGCACATTATATATTGCTTATGGATATCTTTAAGGATATTCGCTTTCTTGATGACGTTATGCAAGTCTGCCTCCATATATTCGAAGACCAAATAAATATCCCTAGAAAAGTACAGGGTGTTTCAGCGAATTAGCGAGATTGAAAAATTCAATATCTTTTGATAAAAAAGAGATTTTCTAATGCGGATTTTTACAAAATGCTTAGAAACCGTGGGGTTTTCATGCCCATTCAAAAAAATTAAAAAATTTATTTTACGGAAAAAACATTTGGTCGCTGATGGGGTTCGAACTTGAACGTTCATTGTCAAAAACCGTGAACACTACCACTCAGTCATGGTGGCAAGCTGTCACCATGGCTGAGTGGTAGTGTTCACGGTTTTTGACAATGAACGTGCAAGTTCGAATCCCATCGGCGACCAAATGTTTTTACTGTAAAATCTAATTTTTTTGAATGGGCATGAAAACCCCACGGTTTCTAAGCATTTTGCACAAATCCGCATTAAAAAATCTCTTTTTTATCAAAAGATATTGAATTTTTCAATCTCACTAATTCGCTGAAACACCCTGTAGTCGAAAATTTTGAATGCGATAACATACTTGTCATTATCAGCTCGAATAATATTGAACAACTTTATAATATTAGGATGTCTTCCGAATTCTTGTAAGAACATAATTTCACGAAAGGTGCGCTGGGCGTCAGTCTGGTTTCGGAAAGCGTCGAAAATTTTCTTGAGAGCAATCGTGTCGCGAGTTCGTCGGTCGGTAGCTTTCCACACAATACCATAAGCACCTTTTCCAAGACGTTTGTGGAGGTCATACTTTTCCCGAATGTGACTGTCCACATCTTCTGACATATTACTTTTACCCTAGACTTTCAATATTTATAACAAATTTTAAAAAACAAAGAAGCTACTATACAATAGGGGGCACCAATGGTCGCAATTGTGTTGTGTTAACAAAAGAAAAATTCGTTAAAAATTGAAAAATTCAACAACAAAGAAAACATTCGTTTATAGCTCGACAAAACGAACAAAACGACACCAAGTTTATCCAATTTGATAATTGTTTTGGGTTATTGAAACGAAAACTCTGATTCAGAGTTTTCGTTTCAATAACCCAAATGCGTCTCACGATTGATAGCGCATACCCTAACAAACCTGGTATCTCGGCTAAACTAGTAGCCAATAAATCAACATAGTCTTGTTTGTCTAGAAGTCTACACCCG
>JAQGCP010000205.1:0-19903 GCA_034699885.1 Acrobeloides thornei
TCGAAAAATTTTTTGGACGCCGGAATCGTGTTTTTCAGCCATTTTTACCCCTAGAAATGATGTTTTTGAAAAAAAAAATTTCGAAAAATTTGCCCAAAAAAGGGCAAAAAGCCGGTTTTTTTTTTGGACACCCTGTAATATTTTCGACATAGCTCTGCTTAGGAATTGAATTGAGAGCTCATCGATTAATCATGTTAAAGAAGAGAATCTGCGCTACAACTTTTATATAGACATCAACTCTTTGAAGCAAGATTCGATTTTCAAAACAAAAAAATTTTTATTTAAAATTTACAAAAATATGAAATTTAAAAAATAATAAAAACAAAAAATAGTAAGGAAGATTTTTAAATACACAAAAATTCAAATAGTTAAATATAAATAAATGTGGAAATGTATACAGAATACAATCGACTGAAATTATCATAAAAGTTGCATTCAATTCAGTGACGTAGCTAGGGGAGGAAGGGGAACCCGGGGGTGGTTCCCCAAATCTAAAAAAGTTTTGCTAATGATTTCCCCTTATATTTTTGACGGCCGAAAAAAAGGCCAAAATTTACATAAGGGTCCCCTTATTATTGGATTTATTTTTCCCCCACATTCATGGGGTTTGGCTACGCCACTGATTCAGTTTGAGCAGGAACACCAGAATAAACAACATAATAAATAATTTAACACATTCAACCGTGAGATTGTGCAAATTCCCTTATCAAATGCAAAAAATCACAACGAACAATGGAAAGGACTGAATCGTACTTACCAGAGGCATAGACAGGGTTTTACGGATAAGGGTAGGTGAGGATATGAATCTGGTGGGGGAGACTTAAGGCAAATTTTTCAAAAAAATTTTTTTAGTATAGCATAAAGAGAGCCATAACTCCTTTATTTTCGCCCCCCTGGTTCTAACAAATAAAATAACATAGTTATACAATTAGTGATGCGAGATCTTATTCTTACAGGAAAAAAGATTTTATTCAATATATAGGGACCAAAAATGGTAGATTTGCGATTTTTTCAAAAATTTTCAAGTTTTTTCATTTTCATCAAAATAACCCTATAGGGGGATTTCTATGCGAGGAATCGATTGCGCGCATTCCCGGATCTTGTAAACGTTTCCCTAACCCTGATTCAGGGAAGAGATGTGTGTATTGAAACAAAAATATGCTAATACAAGATAAGGGAAGTGTTTTCAAGATCTGGCAAGTCGCGCAATCGATTTCTCGCATAGAAAAACCCCCTATAGAGTTATTTTGTGAAAAATAAAAAACTTGAAAAATTGCCCAAAAATCGCAAAATTGTCATTTTTTGGGCACCCTGTAACATTATGGTTGCATTTTGTATATAAAATAGAAAAAATATAAAATACATTAAAAATAGATATGAGATAATCCCTTATTGACGACCATAGAAATAGGCTCCACCAACGGCTTGCTGTTGCGGCATCTGTTGTTGCGGCTGTGCTTGACCCAACATAGGATTTCCCATAACTTGAGGCTGTTGTTG
Organism: Acrobeloides thornei; assembly: GCA_034699885.1. Classification (NCBI taxonomy): domain Eukaryota; kingdom Metazoa; phylum Nematoda; class Chromadorea; order Rhabditida; family Cephalobidae; genus Acrobeloides; species Acrobeloides thornei. Next base: position 1,501 of record JAQGCP010000205.1, read on the forward strand.
CGCCTGCTGAGGTTGACCTCCTTGTTGCTGCTGTTTAATCTGTGCTTCAATCAGAGCAGCTTGTTCATGCATGCCAATGCTTCGATAGTACTCAATCCACTGTGCACTATAGTCAGGTTGGCCAGTTTGCGGGTTGACATTGGCTTGTTGATTAGCAGCCGGTTGTTGTTGTTGTGGCTGGACTTGGGGTTGAACTTGCATGCCCATTGGAGCTTGTTGTGGCTGCTGACTGCCAAGTGGCTGGATTCCACCAAGTGGCTGTTGTTGTTGGAGCGTTGGCTGCGGTTGTGGTTGGAATTGTTGTGGTTGTGGCATGAAAGTCTGGACTGGTTGAGCCGGTGCAACATACGGGAATTGTTGAGGTTGTTGCTGTTGTTGTTGATAGTATTGAGTCCAGATCGAGTCGTTTGGTTGTTGGTCTAAAACAATCGTATAAATTAAAACCTTTTTTAAATTTTCTTACTAAAAATTCTTTCATTTTTGAGGGGTAATTTTATGAGAAATCGATTGCACTATTTTCGATTCATGATAAATTTTGCCTAGTCCTGATCAAGGTAATTTTGTTTCAATTTTTTCATTCAATCGCATGCTTTTCCGATTCAGGGTCAGGTAAGATATTTTGGATTTTTGTTTAAACATCTTCTTGGGGTAATTTTATGCGAGGAACAGATTAAAAGCATTTTCCTTGCATAAAATTACCCCAGGAAATTGTGCTTAAACAAAAATCTTTATGACTGTGAATCAGGAAAAGTGTGATGCGTTATTACGAAAATTACCTGAATTAGGATCAGAAAAATTTTTTATGAATCGAAAATACGCGCAAACGTCGAAATCGGAAACAAAAAATTTTCACTTTTTACCCCATATCAAGGCGAAAAAATCGATTTTCAAAAGTTCTCCAAATCGCTGATTTTTTGCACTCGGGAGTTTTCGGGTATGGAAACACTAATTCGACGGAATTTTTTAATTTAGACCTCAGGAAAGAGTCGAATCGACAATTTTTTAAACTTCGTAAATTTATACATGTGTAAAAATTTCAAAAAATTTACACGTATCTAAAACTTTCAAAACAAAACTTTTAACTAGGTTTCGGAGCGCTCGGGAGTGCCGCTCAGAGTCACTCTCGGAGAAATCACGAGCGCAGGAGGCGCTCGGCCTCCGATACTTTAGACAAAAGCGCTTTTGAATTATTGTAATTGCTTACTAAATCCATTAGAATTCCAACTATTCGATGTATTTGTGACACCAGGAATGCCGCCAAATTGATCACCGCCTCCTCCAAAATTTCCAATTGGACCATTAGCCAAATTGAATGTCTGAGCCGGGCCTTGGAATGGTGGAACTGGCGTACCTTGTGGGACATCACCAACTTTGATCCGAATCAAGTGTTTAGCATGGTGGATTTGGTAAGGAGTGCCTTTGATAACAAAAATTTTCTCATTTTGATTTGGTGGTGGGTCACGAGAAAGCTCGACATGTGCTCCACTTTCGCCATTGATCTAAATTATTGGTTTGAGTTAGGAAAATTTGTTGTACCTGTTTGATAGTTTCGCCACCTTTGCCGATAACCAAGCCAGTTTTTCCAGCTGGGACATGCATATAGAAAGTTTCTTGGATTTGTGATCCACCTCCCATACCGCCACCACCGGCTCCACCAGACTTGAAGATTAGATCAGAAATCATTTGGGTGGCTCGAGTGATTTGATCCGGAGAACCTTGAATAACAGCAGTTCGTTCGTTTGCATTTTGGTCTTCTAAAAAAATGATTTTAAAAATACAAAAATCGATTTTTTCTTTAAAATTAAATCTTGAAAAAAAGTTTTCTTACCATCATTTTTGAATTGAATCTTGGTTCCTGTCTCATTTGCAATTCTCTTGATCACCTCACCGCCTTTGCCAATAATCACACCCACAGCCGATCTTGGTACGATAACCTCACCCATTGATTTTCCAACAAGCCCTCCTTTATGTACAGCACTAACATCATTGGTAGCCAACATTTGCTCCACAATTCGGCGGGCATTTTCGACCTTATCGGCTTGTCCGGAGATTTTCAATGGCTTAGGGCCACTGATAGCACTTGATTCTTGGACCAACAGCATTTTCACTCCAAGTTGTTCCTAAAAATTTGAAATTGGATTTTTTACGCAATCGATTCCTCGCATAGAAAAATCCCCTTTATGGTTATTTTGGTGAAAATTAAAAAACTAGAAAATTTTGAAAAAATCACCCAAAAATCGCAAAAGTGCCATTTTTTGGGTACCCTGTACGTACCTGTAACGATTTGATAGTCTCTCCTCCTTTTCCAATAATTAGACCGCATTTATCAGGAGTGACAACAAGCTCGATGCTACTCATTCTGTTGGCTGCAAGTCCTGGGTTAGGTTGACCAAAGCCACCTGGTGGACGGAATTGGTTTGAAATCGGGCCTCCACGAGCTCCTCCACCACCACCACCGTTTGCACGAGACACCACATCATTGATCATAGCTTTTGCTTGCCTGAAAAAAATATTTAAAAAATTTTATCGATGACTAATTTTTATATACAGAGTTACAAATAAAAAATCAGATTTTTGTGCAAATAGGCTGATCCAGGATCAGGGGAGAGTTTTCAAGGCTCGGAAATGCGCGAATCGATTTTTCGCATAACTCTTAGGGTGAAATTCCATAACTTGAAAAATTTTGAAAAAATCGCGCAAATTCTGGTTTTTTATGCGCCACCCTGTATATTATTTTAAAATAAAATTTCCCCTTACTCCATTTGTTGTCCAGTTCCAGTCAAAGTGACGTGTCGAGTGCCTTGTGGAGTTCCAGCTTGTGCCATTTGAACTTTACATCCAGATTGGAGTTGGATCTGAGCGATCTGTTCTCCACCACGTCCAATAACTATAATTTTAACTTTATTTAAAAAATTTTTTTAATCCTTACCTAGCCCAACGGCAGAATCCGGTATCTCGAGGATTTCCGTGCCCGACTCCTGACTACCCATATTTGGTCCACCCATGCGTCCGTCCATAGCTTTCTTTGCCGGGCGGACTAAAATTTTTCAGGTTTGATATTTTTAGTAGAAAATTTTTTTAAATTCTTTTTGCAAATTTTTAAAAATTAAATATTGAAATTGTAATTAAATAAATAAATGTAAATATCATTATAAAGGGTATATCAAAATTTAAATATTCAATCAATTGAAAAAAATCCAATAAATTGAAATACGCGAACCAAAAATTTTTTTAAATAGCAAATGTAGAATATCAAATGTAAATATTTCAAATGTAAATTTTAAATATATATTTAAAAAATATCAAACCAATATACATACAATTCAAATCGTCTGAAGAATTAGGTCGTTTCTGTGCGGGATTAGAAGATGCAGCAAGCTAAATCAAAAGTTAATATTAATGGGGATGATTTTGGAATTTGAAAAATATGAGGGAGTCATATGCTTTTTTGCCATTTTTGGAAGAAAAGGTCCTCCTAAAGTTTATTTTGCGTCTGAAATTTTCGTTTGAACTTCAGAAACACAATATAGGGTCACCCTGACCATATAAAAATATCAAACTTAAAGGACCAGTCCACTTTAAAAAATTTTTCCATAATCCTAACACATTATAGTGTAATGTCTGTGTGTCTATCCAGACGATCTCGGGAACGCTCGAAACCCGGAATGTTATTACAAAAGATGTAGGGGGCAATGATAGAAGACGATTGACACAAAAATCATCAAAATCGGACAAAAAAATTTTCAATTTTTTACCCCTGGGGGACCAAGAAAAAATTCAAGCTCAGTATATACTAAGTTTGAAAAATGGAGATTTATTGTTTTTACAGTAAATTCTGAATCGTTGTTATTATCAAGATAATCGCGTGTAAAGTTGATAAAATTTAAAATCTGTGTGTTACAACGAAAATACGAACGCGAGTGTTCTACGATAATTTTTAACTTGCATCAATTAAAGTTGTTTAGGGTCTCCGCGGATACAAATCCGTATGAGTCGTAACGCGATTTTTGCTGTTACAACTCACACGGATTGTCGTAACAGTATTTTCCAAACGATACAGCTCAGTATCCTTACAAAGTCCTATAAACATTCGCGTTCATGTTTTCGTTGTAATACACAAATTTTTCCATACGCAATTATCTTGACATCGACAACGATTCAGAATTTACTGTAAAAACAAAAAATGCTCCATTTTTCATGAACTTTCCGAATATATTATAAATTATGGCAACTTTTTCCGAGTGGACTGGTCCTTTAAATATCAAAAATTGAATCTATGATTTTAGACTTAGAAGATTTTGGCTTTTTTGATCATTATCTTTTTAGTCCTAATCAACTATGTCATAAAATCATAAATTCAAAAAATACCATTAAAAATTTTATTTTGCAAAAAAGTACTAAAAATTTTTTTAAAATAATAAATTCATTTAAAAAATAACTGTAAATACCATAAATCAATATAAATCATATGCACGATTTATTTTAAAAAATCTTAAAAATAATCAATTTTATAAATTTTAAAAAAATGCAATAATGAAAATAAATATTACCCCCAATAAGCAAAATTTATAATGATATAAAAAAATAAATATCACTCAAAATTTCATTAAAAATGCATATCTTGAAAAAAATATATGGGAAATGGTAAAAAGACAAATGGCAAAACTTGTATAATTTTTTAATTTAAAATTATTCTCACCTCACGTGCACGTCTCAAAGCGTCGTTAATTGCGTCTTGATTTGCGATAAGGCCAGAAGACATTACTTGGATAAACCCATACACTAAAAAGTTTGTGAGTGATCTTCCTGTAGTTTGCAGAGAAGAGCTATAAATATTTGATCTACTACATTAAACGTGTAATGTCCGTTTGTTTGTCGGACGATCTCATAACGTTTGATTTAAACCCCGAACGCTAAATCAAAAGCTGTAGGGATCGATCGGTACCACTTTTACGGGGTACCCCCAACAAAATTCCTCAACGATGTTATAATTATAACATTTTGAAAGATCACAAATCAACCATCTGAGCGTGTTAGCGCTCGGCTCCCGGTACTATTGGCACTAGAAAGGAATTCACTTCATGTGAATTAGATTCCGAAGTTTAAAATAAGAATAACTTGTCAGGGTCATCGAATTTTCGAATCTGGTTTTCAGCAAAGATATAGCTCACAACAAGATGCATAAAAATGAAAAAAACCACATTCGAAACTTCGATGATCATGAAAAGTTATTCTCATTTTATATTTCGAAATCTAGTTCACGGTGAATTAGATTGGCGAATCCAATTCACGTGAAGTGAATTCCTTCCTAGTGCCTACTATTTTATTAGCTAACAAACAGCTATAAAATCTAAACAATGCTTCCCAACAATTTAAAAGAACGTGAATACACAAAAAACTTTCACTTTCTTTTTTTCATTAATCAATGGATAAAAATGAAAGTTTGTATAGATAAAAAATAAAAAATGATCTATTCCGCAATCTCCGAAGGCATTCCAATCGATCGACCGAAAGAAAAATGAAGAAACAAACTGTACATCCGCATTCAAAAGCAAATCTTGAAGGTCAGCGCGGTTTTGAAAGATTGGATCGGAGTGGTACGACATTATTTTTGGGCAGATTATTGATTACCCTGAGTCGGCGGCCCTGATATCGTTGCGGTGTTGACACAATTTAAATTCTTGGTGAAGTGACAACCAATGAATTTTTCAAATCCTATGAAACAAAGCTTGAGGTTAACAATTTTCGAATTTTGCCTAAAAGGTGCCCATGCCGGCGGCAATTTTTATAGGGGCGTACGCGTGTTGGAGCACACCCTCCCCCGAAATCGAAAAATTTTCCTAATGGTACCCCCTTATGTTTTTACCCGAAATTTTTGATAAATTTTTTACAATAATAATGGTCCCTCATTATGATTTTTCACAAAAATGATCAAAATTTTCAATTTTATTACCAAAAAAGTCCAAAATTTTCCATTTTTCTTCAAAATTCATCATTTTTTTCACCATTTTCCGAGATTTTTTCATTGTTATTCTTTGGCAAATTACTTTTTTCATTTGTAGATGCCAAAAGTAATACCTAGTAGTAAAGATTCTTGGAAACAAGTTGCTTTACCTGGATCTATAAATGAAGATCAAAACTTTCAATATTTGTGCAGCTTTGAAGAAATTATTCCTACTTCGAACGATATTTTGGTGAAGAAATCTAAACTTTTAGAAACTGCGAATTCTTTAAATGTTCGTATTTCTATTTTTTACTTATTTTCTTATTCGTGTCATTTTCAGAAAGCCAAAAAGAGGAAAAATCCTGATAATGAATCAAACCAAGTCGTGAACAAAAAGAGCAAAAAGAAACGAAAGAAGAAGCCAAAGAAGGTGAACCTCATTGAAGAGGATGAAGAGCACGTAGAGGATGAAGAGCATGTGGAGGATGAAACTGTGGAGGAACAAACTGCAAAAGAGAAAGTGAAAGAGCCTTCGAGAGACAATGAACTTGACATGTCAGCTTGGACAAATTTGAGCTTACCCGATGAAATTATAAAAGCGCTTACAGAACTGAAGTTTACCAATCCAACCAGAATACAAGAATTAACCATTCCTATGGCTTTACAAAAGAGGAAAGATGTTCTTGGAGCTGCTGAAACGGTTAGTTTTGATCCATACCCTCTTTAACACGAGACGGGCCGGTTATAACATCGATTGACACGATTTCTACACACTCCCGAGTATGACAGAAAGCGAAATTTTTGAAAAAATTGTGCCGGTGATGCCTAGAGTGGTATCTTTGTAGGGGTATCCTTGAAAATTTGCGCTTTAGTAAAATGGCCACAACATCTTGGAGGAACACCGACACAATTGTTTTCAAAAATTTCGCTTTCTGGTATACTCGGGAGAGAGTGTAGAAACCGTGTCATCCGATGTTACAATCAGCCTTTCCATGTCAAAAAATTTACACTTTTTTTTGACAAAAACTAAAATTGGCCGAATTTTGAGCATTTCTAATCCTCTTCATTCATCAAGTTTTGTAAAATTTAATTTTCTTGTTTTTAGGGTAGTGGAAAAACCTTGGCCTTTGCGATTCCCATTGTTGCTCATTTACTAGAAAGTGACTCGAGTAAAAAAGGTTGGAGAGCTCTAATTTTGGCACCGACAAGAGAATTGGTTGTGCAAGTTAGGAAACATGTTGATAACTTGATCAAATTTACCAACTTGAAGGTGATTTTCTTTAAATCTTCTCTTGATTTGAGATCTTCAAAATGTATAAAATTGAATCTCGAAATAAAGCTGATTTTTTAGGCCACTTCAATTGTAGGAGGTCTAAGTCAGCAGAAACAAGAACGACTACTTAAAACCAGACCAGAAATTATTGTGGCAACACCTGGTCGTCTCTGGGCTTTGTTGGAAAGCGTAGGATTGTTCTACACTATCAATTTTTTACACATTATTTTTAGGCCGATCATGAAAGCCATCTAGGAGACTTATCCGAATTGCAATTTGTGATTATTGATGAGATTGATAGGATGGTTGAAAAAGGTCATTTTGATGAATTGGAGTTGATTTTGTCACGGATTCGAAGGTAGATTGTTTTAATTAAAAAATTAATTTGATCGTAATTTTGTGCTTCAAAATCTTCAAAGGTTAGTCTGGACACACAAACAGACATTTCATGTTTTATATAAGAAGATGAATAAGTTTATATGAAAAATTTTATTTTGATCAAATATGCATAAAATAATATTTTATTTACAGCTTCGAAAATCCCAAACGACAGACGATGGTATTTTCGGCCACTTTGACCTATGTTCATCCGCCACCAAAACGTTTAGATGGAAAACAACCCATTATTATGACTATAGATGATAAAATAAAACGGTTGGTGCAAATAGCCGGACTGAGAAAACAGCATACTGTAATAGACATAACGAAGATCTACGGAACACCGGATGCTTTGGTGGAATCGAGAATGAACTGTGTGGACTTGTTGGATAAGGTTGATTTTAAAGGACTATTGAACTTTTGAACGACCTCAAAAATTTTTTCAAAGAAAGAGAAATTTTTACTGACCATTTTTTGTTTTTACGGCATCCCTTGAAAGTTTAATCCTTTCAAGATAATTGCATTTGAAATTTTGTTCAAATTTTTCAACGTGATTGTGTATTGAAATGAAAGGGATTGACCCCAAAAATTTTTCAATAAATTGTGAAAAATTTTAATCTCAGTTTTCATCTTGTAAAAAATTGCATATTTTCATTTTCAGGATTCAAAAGTAGCATACTTGCTCAAACGCTACCCCGGAAGAACCCTGATCTTTACGAATTCTATCGATGCGTCTCGCCGTCTTCACGGAATTTTAATCAAACTACAATTCGATCCTGTTCCATTATTACTTCATGCAAAGATGCACCAACGACAGCGTCTGAAAAATTTGGATCGGTTTTCTGGTATTTATCATTTTTGTGTCAAAAATTTTCTTTATAGAAACTCCGAATTCGATTTTATTGGCGACTGATGTGGCTGCTAGAGGGCTAGATATCAAAGGAGTTGAAAATGTTATACATTACCAAGTACCAAAAACGGCTGAGGTATTTTTTACAAGCTAGAAAAAAATTGAGAGCAGTGGCTTAAGGGCAAGGGAGTGCAAGTGCACATTTCGTTCCAAAAAAGAAACAGAGGTCCAAATCACACATGGGCTCGTTCGTGCCTATTTTTAGGCTCCTAAAACTATATTTTTCCTCTAACTACCCTATTATAGAATTATGTCCATAGAAGTGGGCGTACAGCTAGAGCTTCGAATAAAGGTTTGACTGTGCTTATGGTGGATCCTACAGATGTCCAATTTTATCGACGAATTTGCAGAAATTTGAACCGAGGTAGGAAACTTTTGTGAAATATTAAATTTTTAAAATCACTTTCAGAAACCGATTTACCAGTCCTAATGATTGATGCTGAGAAATTCTTTGATGCGGTAAAAGCACGTGTTCAAATGGCATCCGAAGTGGAATCTTTAGAACATCGTTTGAAGAAGGTAGAATATTTAGTGATGGGGCTTTGATGTAGCATTATTTTTAAAAGCAAATTTTGTTTTACTAATTCGGAAACAAAAATTTAGTTACTTTATTTTTTAGCTTACAAATTTAGGTAACCTATTTTTCAAGATTCAAAATACAAGGCATCATATTATTTTAAAAAAATAGACAAATATTTCGCATTTTCTGAATATCTATTTTAGACCACAACTCGTGAACAGTGGTTCAACAAAGCAGCAACCTTTGCCGATATCGAAATTGAACGTACCGAATACGAAAATGAAGCGATGAATGAAAATATGCTTGGTTTGAAGCGAGAGAAGAAAAACGCCGAAGCTGCACTTCGTTCTCTCCTCAATCAGCCTTTACCGAAACTCGCCAATTTTACATCAACACCAGAACTTGCTGACACAACTTCAAGAGCTATGTCTCTGTTTAAGAAGAAATGATTCAAATCCGCTATGTCGATTTTATTTGATATATTATTGTTGATTTTTTGTTTGAATAAAAGTTTATTTTTTTCAAAAAAGAAATATTAGAGGAAACAGGCGATTCTAGGATTCTATTTCGCGAAGGACCATTTTACATAAGGGCATAGACCCGTAGTTACAACTGGATCTCCCTAAATGGAAAGAAATGAAAATTTTTTCCTAGTGGTCTCCCGTTTTTGCCAGAAATTTTTGAAAAAAATTCTAGTGGTCCCCCATTACGATTTTTCACCAAATTTTCTATTTTTCACCAAAAATGTCCAAAATCTGCTATATTTTCACAAAAAATTTCATTTTCTAAGCATTCTCATCTTAAAAACACGCATTTCTCAAAAAATTTTTCGCCTGCGGCGCTGAGTTTTTTATTTTATCTAAAAATTTCATTACAATTTTCATTTTTCAAATGAAAAAGTTAAAAATTAGACATTTTTTCATCAAAAAATTTTCATTTTCTGACCATATGCATTTTCTCCTGCGACGCTGCATTTTTGTCTTTACTCAAGGGTTTCAACAAAATTTCTGAACATTTCTACCTTAAACATGAGTGTTTTTTAAAATGTTTCGCGCCTGTTGGCGCGATAAAACATGATTGGGGAGGGGGACCAAGGTATTTTTGAAAAAAATTGCCTTGGTTATGTTTTTGTCCAAAAGTTTGAAAAAAACGTTAGGGACCCTTATGATTTTTTCAAAATTAAAAGCACTATAAAGGCAAAACTTTAAACCAATTTATTTCAACATAGATGTACTCGAGAGGACAAATTTCTCTTATTTGAATGATGAAATCGATCAGTGCCGTACCCAGGATTTTTCCATGGGGGAGGGTACAATTGATAAAAAATTTTTGTTCATAAGGGGGGGGGACCCTTTGGATTTTTTAAACTTTTTTGGCTCATGGGGTACATGTACTCCCCTTCGGTACGCCCTGAAATCGACTATGGAGAATCTTTTAAAAAGGTTTCGTTTCGTTCCAAGATTGACAGTTGGATAAGGTGTCTTGTCAGACTTAAGAACGAATTTACTTCCAACGCAAAAAATGATGGCCAAAATTCGAATTTTCAAATAAATTTTGTTCAAAGGTGGACTGGTCCTTTAAATACATTTTATTTCTATTTAATATTCAATTCTTGAGATTGCGATATTCGTAAACGTTGATAATTTCCACCATTTTCATTCGAATGCATTTTCAAATCGAGATGGCTTCCATGTTTTATGACAGTGGCTAAAATTTATTTTTAAAAATTTTTGAAAAAAAAGAAACTTCCCTTGGGTTCCCTACTGAACACAAGTGTTTCAATGAGAAAAAAGTTTGAAGCTTAGTGCTTTACACCTTGGAAATGCAAAATTCGGATTCCCCGAATAAAATGGCACTAGACCCCTCGTTACGACGCGAATTCACGACGGACCTCTCGTTACAGAAACCGCTTGTTACGACCTGTCAGGATTTGGGGGAGAGGGAAATCATAAACAACTTTTTTCAATTTTTTATGAAAAAATTGAAAATTTAAAGTTAAAATTAATCAAAATTACTTAAAAATTAGTGCAAAAAGGCCGTAACGAGTGGCCGTGATGAGTGTACTCGGTAACGAGAGCCCGTAACGAGGGGCCTAGTGCCATAGAGGGGCCACTCACGTGAAAAATTTTTCGAAAATTTTTTCTGGAAATGACCTCTCTAGAGGTAAAACACGCGGGGAATCCGAATTTGACATTTATGCAGGGAATCAATTGCGCGCATTCTGTAAGCGTGAAAGCGCTTCCCTGATTCAGGAAAGGGAGTTTGTTCATTGAAGCGAAAATGTTTAATTTTCAAAAGTTCGAATTTTCGCCGGAAAAATCAGCTGTCTAGAGGTTTTTTGATCGATTGCGCGCATTTTCGAGGCATGCTAAAATTTCCCTGATACTGATTTAAGCAATTTTTGTTATGTAATCCTGGTGATATGGCGCGTCAAGTTTGTCTGATAAACCATATGTAAAAAAGTATGTAAAAATTTTTACGGGTTCCCAAAATTGAAAATACCGAAAAGACTCCCCTTTTTTGAGGTGTCTAAAATTCAGTTTTTCCCAATCAGAATTTTATGGAGATTCGAGCGCATAATAACTTGGCAAATGTTTTTTAGAGTAAGATCCCATGATTCAAAATTTGCCAAACTTTTGGAGCAAATCATATTCGCAAGGGTCTATTTTTCGCACTCAAGTTGGCGATTTTTCATGTATCAAAATTTGGGGGTCCAAATTATGGTCGAAAGAAAAAATTTTTAAATTTTTTTAACAAGTGCCCCTCTAGGGGTAATTTTATGCGAAAAATCGATTGCGCGCATTCCTGAAGCATGAAAATGCTTCCTTGACCCTGATTCAGGGAAAGGGTCGGTGTATTGAAGCGAAAATCAAACATTTTCGGGTTTTTATGAGAAAACCGTCGATTCTTAGGTTTTTCTAGGCGGGAAATTGTTTGCGCGCACTCTCGAAGCGTGAAAACGTTTTCTTGTCCCTGATTAGGGAAGGGATCGGTGTATTGAAGCGAAAATCAATTTTATTTTTCTCCCTGAATCAGAGAGAAAACAAAATTTTTTAATAATGACCTTTCTAGAGGTAATTTTAGCTGAAAAATCTAAAAAACACACTCAAAAAATTCAAAAAAATTTCCTTGATCGTGTTTTGGTCATTTTTTGACCTTAAAACCCATGTTTTGAAGCCTGATCGTGTTTTGGGCTTCAAAACATGGGTTTTGAGGTCAAAAAATGACCAAAACACAATCAAGGAAATTTTTTGAGTGTGTTTTTTAAATTTTTCAGCTAAAATTATCTCTAGAAAGGTCATTATTAAAAAATTTTGTTTTTCTCCCTGATTTTGTCAAATTTATAATAAATGGAAAATTAGCATTTTCTGATTTTTGCTCCTAAAATTTGATTTTTGAAGCCAGATTTTCTGGCTTTCTGATTTTGAAAAAATGTGCTTGGCATCTCTGGTCTTTGTCCTTTCAATTTTGATAACATTTGGATTTTTTTATTTAATCTATGAAAACTCCAAGAAATTTCTCTAATACTGCGGTCTTATCAGATCTTGAATCAATGTGTGATATTCAATAAAATGACGTTTTGCTAATAACATTTAACAAGAACTCTATGAAAATTCTTGTATAAAAAGCTGAACTATTCGCATTTCTTATACCTTTAATTTCTTGATAATGTTTAAGCTTTATATTTTGCTTCCATTCTTCTTTTATTTATCTCCTTATGCCTTTTCATGTCCTACAGGTGGCAAAATCGGTCCTGATAATAAGTGTTACATTTCTTATAATCAAACCGATGGAACTTGGTTGCCTCCACAATTCCAATCTTATTGCAAAAACCAAGGTGGATTCGAGGCTTCGGTCCATAGCGCTATTCTAAATAACTTTCTTTGGGGTTTTGCAAAAGATCCGGCTATAAGCAATGTATGGATTGGTTTACATTGTGATCCGCAAAAGAATAGTGCAAAATATTTGTGGTTAGACGGAACAACCTATGATTATAATAATTTTAATACTGCTAGTTTTGGGTATCCTGGAAGTAAATTTTTTTGAACATTTCTTTGACTCTAGATAAAATATAAAAAATCTCGAAAATTTATAAATATAGGCATAGGCGTAGCCAGGATTTTCTGACAGTGGGGCTAATCGAGTAAAATGTCCAAAAATGTGGAAAAATCATAAGGTAGCTTAATATTTTTCGGCGAAATACGGAGGGATCATGTTCCTTTCTCGATTTTGTATAATAGGTCATGTCTAGTTTATATCATATTGTTAAATTTAGAAGATTGTTCTACATTTGGAGGCGAAGTCTGTGTATATTTAAAAAGTGCCGATGGCACATGGGACGTAGATGATTGTGGTACTGGTGATGGTGCTTTTTCAACAATTTGTAATATTGGATAAAAACAAAATAAGGTACAAAACAACCAAAAGAAAGGAAACGACGTTTGTTTTGTTCTGTGCGTTTCTTAAACAAATTTATGACACACTTGACATAAAAAATCGATGAAAACTTATGAAACATTTGAAATAAGAAAAATTTATGTCATATATGAAATACCATCATACATTATCAAGGGGAAGGGCTGTCCCCCCTTCATGTAGGTAGCATCGAGCCAAAAGTTAAAAATTCATATAGCCTCGAAGTGGCGAAGCCACTATAACCTCGGAGTTCATAGGTAGCTTTTTTTATTCATCAATAGTTCAAATTCTAGATTCTTTTTTTAGAGCCACTGACATTGAACTTTTCTTTCTTTCTGGAAATGCCTTATTAGTTTATCAAAAACAATTTTATGCATTATGTATAGATAATATTTTAAACACAATAAATTATTTAGATATAACTATTTTTAAATATTCATTTTCCTTATTCCGTTTTGGAGAGCTCTTGCTTCTGGAACGCGATCTAGCCCTTTCTTTCGATGCTCTTTGAGAGGTTTGTACACGTGAGTAGACTACAATAAGATTTGACTTAATTGTTGTACCTTTTAAACTAAATATTAAGTCCATTTGTTCTCGAAGTTTTCTGAAAAGAAATTCTTTGACTTACTTTTTTACCTATAGACTTACCGGTTAGCACATAAAAATATAATGGGATCATATCCTGAATCCAAACAAAGTAATGTGAGTTGAAAAATTTGACCAAATTTTCCTGGTATAAAACAAAAATTCCAAAAACATTGTGCTATTAATCGGAGAAGGCAAGGTAGCATGGTTTGGATGAGAAGGCCTCGTTCTTGAGGTGCCAATTTTTTGTTTCCACGCTAAAATGGTAGTTTATATTGCTTAATGTAAATTTTTTGATTGATTGAAATACCGAAACAGTGCTCTATGTGAGATCACCTATTAACCCGTAGACGCCGGTTGAGGCCCTATCTCCGAAAATTTTTTTTTCAAAATCGGCTTTCTCAAAAAATCGATTTTTGAGACTTGTGCCAATCGATTTCTCGTGCCCGAAAACCCCCAAATACCAAAAATCAGCTAATTTGGAGAAAAAAGTTTTTTCGAGTAGCGTACTGGGCGTGCACCTCCTCTTTAAAGAAAATGGAAAAACGTTTTTACTGGGTCCTTCATTAATTCAAGTTTTCGAGATATTGCCTCTTAATTGCAATTAAATAATTTTTTACCATAACTATAATTTTTATGACGATCAAAACGTAAAGAACCATTGAGATTGCAATAGGAATTCCTTGAAGATAAAAAATAAGAAGTTCAAGAAAATTTTTTGTCGGTTGGTAGTACCCGCTTCTTGCATTCAAATCAAAAACAAACTCGTCAATTTGATCAAACGCTAAATTGTTTGGGTTATGCACACGGCGTACGAAAATGTTATAAAAAAGTGGTACAAAGGCTAAATTTTAAAAATGGTTTATATACTTAAATAATGTAAAAAATTAATTTTTTGGCTGTCCCCCCTCGTTGGTCATTCATTCATCCATACTCATGTGTTCGTATCCCCCTACTGTATATGTATGCCACTGGGCTTTTTGGCACAAGGGTTTAACCTATAGCGTGTGTTCCTTGTGAATCGAATGCTAATAATATAAGCCAGTATAAAATTTCATCTTTGTACTACTTTTGCCATTTTCGCATGCTGTGTGCAGAGTGTCTAACAAAAGCTTACTTTCGACACTTCGATCTTGGAGAACATGGACTATAAAAATAATAAAATAAGTTGAATATATCAAAGTTGACATTATCTAAAAAGTATGGAGGTGCTTGTCTTAGACAGAAATCGTAAACATGTCAGTCAACTCGATATTAAACTTTTACGACATCCGGTCTTGGACATTCATTCAAAATATAGCACTATAAATGCGTGGAAATATAACTTACATGGCATAGGATCATATTATTAACATTGAAAGGTAAGGAAATTTCGCAAATAACAATAAACCTGATTATAGCCAAAGCTAGCATAAAAAGATGTGGAAGAACAAAATCACAGGCATCGAATGCTGCTAATATCTAAAATTAAAGGTTTATTTGTTCATATGGTGGTAGAGTACTGGCACGGTACGCCTGAGTTCTCGGGTTCGAGTCCTCTCACATCGGTAACGAAGATTTTGCCTAGATGTCTAAGTTGTTGCGAGCTCTGTTAACCAGTTCATACTGTAAAACTTATAAGTAGGGTTGCCAGATTGTAACGTTTATGTTACAAATGTAACGTCAGCAATGCTTTTTTTAGGCATGTAACGTTAGATAGGACGTCACCAAAAATTTGCAACGTACATCATCAAAATTTTTTTGTAACGTTTGTAAAAAAGCATTTGGTAACGCTAGCTATAGCCTCCCTCCCTGGCTATGTTTATGGGGGTGAGAGACTTTTGCGCACCGACATTTGCGCACCAGACTTTTGCGCACCGATATTTGCGCACCGACATTTGTGCACCGACATTTGCGCACCGAACTTTATAAAATTTCTGCCTACAAACAAGTTCACACTGTTATAAGAAAAACGGTGTAAAAGTTAGCTCATGCTTTATTGTGCAATGCGCAAATGTTGATGCACAAATGTCGGTGCGCAAATCTCTGTGCGCAAAAGTCCGGTGCGCAAATGTCTGGTGCGCAAATTTCCAGTGCGCAAAAGTCTCTCACCCGTCTATGGGCTCCTTATAAAAAATTTACCCTTTCATAAGCATCTCCAGGATTTAATTTTATAGGAAATATCATCATGATGCATGTCGTTTGCCAATCAATTAATGAAACAATATTGCCAACACAGAGATGTGTCATTAAAATATACGAAGAATTTTTGTTAAATATTTTATTTGTGATAAAAATCTAAAACAAAAACAGAGGATGTAAAGGGCAGAATCCAAGTCTTTCCTATGCCAGGTAGACCACATCCGGTCTGGCCTGTCCTCAGGACACTCAATTTTTACTTTTAACATACTAACCCAAATAATCGGAAGATGTAAGATCATCATAAATGTTATATAAGCAAAAATTATAGAACCAACAATTCGGTATTCTTTGATATCCAATAAATGGAGTTTATCAAAATCTTCATCTTCATAATCTGTTATGTTATTTTCAAAATCTATCATTATGCTTCAACTAGAGCTAAAAATAATAGGAATATGCAAGAGAACAATAAAGTTGTTTTAAGCAAATGTACAAATAAGTTAGTGGCCTGTTGCTGAACTCAGAAAATGGAAAACGGAAAATTTCGTTATTTTTACATGTATCTTTTTTGAAAATTTCTATTTTCCGTTTTCCATTTTCGGAGTTCAGCAAATGGCCATAGATGTACATGCAAATACAAATAAGTAGAGATGATGATATCGCATTTTTGGGTTGCGATATTTTTTGGGCTACGATATCTGTTCAAAATCCTGCGATAATCGCAGCTTAAAGGACCAGCCAGTTACAACCATATGAAAAAATGATATATTCGGAAAAATCATGACAAATGGAGCATTTTTTGTTTTTACGGCATGTTGTGAATCGTTGTAGTTTTCGAGATAATTGCGTTTGAAATTTTGATTTTGTTACAAGATCTTCGTTGTAATACACAGACTTTTTTGAATTTTCTGCGGAAAAATCGATTTTTGCATCGATTTTTTCAATTTTCATAAAATGAATATTATAGTAATTTTTTATAGCTAAATGAGACGAACAAAATAACACCAAAGTGATCCAATTTGAACATTGTTTTGGGTTATTGAAACGAAAATTCTAATTCATATTTTCGTTTCAATAACTTAAAACAATGTTCAAATTGGATCATTTTGGTATCATTTTGTTCGTCTCATTTAGCTATACAAATTGCTACAATGTTCATTTTATGAAAATTTAAAAAATTGATACAAAAATCGGTTTTTCCGCAAAAAATTCAAAAAAGTTTGTGTATTACAACGACAAGCTTGTAACAACTTCAAACGCAATTATCTCGAAAACTATAACGATTCAGGATATGCCGTAAAACAAAAAATGCTCCATTTTTCATGATCTTTCCAAATATATCATTTTTTCATATGATTGTAAATTACTAGATTGGTCCTTTAAAATCTCGGATTGAGAATGAAACTATTCCAGTTTCAAAAAATCGGAGAAGGATAAACTTTAATGATACAAGTTTCTTAAACTAATTATTTTAGCGGTCACTTGTGGCTTTAAAACCGGAAACAAATCTGGCGTACAAAATATTTACCGCATCACCCCAAGATTCCAATGAAATATTGAAATTTATGTGCAAAGATTTATTAATTACAGAACCAATGGTCGCCTCCCAAAAAATGAAGGAAAATGAAGCTGTTGAACTTTTTGAAGGCAATTAAAATATTTTTATTTTCACTCAAGAAGTCGGTTGTGCCAACGGTTGATTTTAGAGCAGTTTTTCACGCTGAACACGATGGCACTAATGAACAAATTTGGAATACCCCAAAATTTGTAAAAAAAATGCATTTTAAGATTATGAAATTTTCAAAAATTTTCCACTTTTTCAAAGATCATAACTCTTCATAATTATTAAATATTTATAATTTTTTGGGGTATTCCACATTTTTTATTAGCACCATCGTGTTTAGCGTGAAAAACTGATCTACAATCAACCGTTGGCACAATCGACCTTTTGAGTGTTAATTTGAGAAACGTGGCTTTTAAATTGAATATTTTAGCAGATATTTATGCTTCGGTTCTTGAAGATACTAGCCTTGTTGCTAGAGACATTAATGATAAAATTGTTGCACTTTATCTTGCTTTTCGCACTCAAAGACCGAATGAACACAGTTCTAATCATGCACCTGGAGAGATTTTTCTCAAAAATTTTAAGCCAAGCTATTCTAAAGTAAAAAATATTATTGAAATTATGGACAAGCTAGGAGAAAATGTAAGCATTAGATTTTTCATATTTTTAGCTTTTTATTTAGAAATGGTCTA
>JAQGCP010000206.1:0-19885 GCA_034699885.1 Acrobeloides thornei
TTTTCCTTGTGTTTCTTTGTACGTTTCCCATCTTTTTCAGCGGCTATTTTCTCATAGGAAAATCCGTTTTTGATGCGGTTTTTTTTCAGTATACAGTTTTTAATAGTGAAAAATTCATTTTTAAAACGTTTCCGATCCAAAATATGTTCGAGAAATATGATTTCCAAAAACCATTGACGGTCCCTACATTTAAGCCGCAAATTTTCATGTGTTTTGTCTTAAAAACATCTGGGGGAAAGTGGATCAAGATTTTTGTTCTTTTCTTGCAGTTTTATAAATAATAAAGGGAAGAATAAGTTAGGTCCACAGTCAGCTTCGTAATTGACCCAGATTGAAAGGGGGGGGGGAGAAGTTTTTCGGAAAAAATTTTTTATTCATCCCTGAATCAATCAAAGTTATGTATTGACGCGAAAATTTAAAAAACTTTTTCATTTTTCATCGACTTACGAAAACTGCCAAAAAATCTTTTTGAATTTTCACATCAATACACAACTTTTATTGATTCATGGATGAATTTTCACTGCACACATGTTTTCGCTGTAATACACAAATTTTAAAAATAGCCAACTTCAAACGCGATTTTCTCAGCAGCGATAACGATTCAGAAGATGCCGTAGAAACAAAAAATGCTCCACTTTTCATGAACTTTCCGAATATATAATTTTTTCATAGTGTTTTTTTCCGAATGGACTGGTCCTTTAATATAAAACGGTAGATTTCAAAAATCTTTTTACTCCATAATTTTTGCCCTGGATCAAGTTTGATCAAACTTGACTCAAGGACCAGAAAACCCCTGTTCAAACTCAACTTTTTTCGAACCAAACAGCTGATGTTTAACTCGACAACCTAATCCATCCATGAATATCACCCGTTCAAAGTGCAATATGTTTTCTCACCCAATTGTCTGTCGGAAGAACACCTCAGCGAATTATATTTCTCGAGGCTCAAAAAAAATCGGTCAGCTTTTTGTTCTTGAGCAATAAATTAGTTACACTGGTGAAAATTCCATCAAATTGGTTCGTGAAAATTTTCCGAGTACATTAGGATTTTGAGAGAGAAGTTTCAAAATTTTTCGATTTTCGCTTCAATACACACATCTATTTCCCTGAATCAGGGAAGCGTTTTCAAGCTTCGGGAATGCTCATCATTTTTATATAAACTTTCGAAAAATAACCAAATTCACAAGAATCCCACACACGCGCAAAAAGTACAAATTTTCAAGTAGAAGAGAGAGAGCCGTTTAAAGATATAAAATTTCCTTTAATCTATGCTATTTTAAGGGGTATTTGGGAAAGAAGCCCAGGATTTTAGGACATAAATTTGTTTGAAACCAGATTTTTATTTTTCGCGTGGGATTCTTGTGAATTTGGTTATTTGTATATAAAAATGGTGAGCATTCCCGAAGCTTGAAAACGCTTCCCTGATCCTGATTCAGGGAAATAAGTGTTTTGTATTGAAGCAAAATCGAAAATTTTTGAAATTTCTCTCCCAAGATCATATTTCTGGAGGTAATTTCATGCGAGGAATCGATTGCGCGCATTCCCGAGTTTTGAAAATTCTTTCTTGATCCTGATTCAGGGAAATAAAAGTGTGTATTGAAGCGAAAATCGAACATGTACTAATCAGGGTAAGGAAAGCGTTTTTAAGCTTCGGGAATATGCATTGATTTTCCCGCCAACATGCATTCCTGCGTGGTCGTGTTGACGGGAAAATCAAGAGAAGTAATATACAGAGCTTGATTTTCCAGCCATCATGCATCCCTGCGTGGTCGTGTTAGCGAGAAAATTAAGCTCAGTATATACAGAACTTGATTTTTTCGCCAACAAGCATCCCTTCGTGGTCGTGTTAGTGGGAAAATCAAGCTCAGTATATACAGAACTTGATTTTCCTGCCAACATGCATCCCTGCGAGGTCGTATATACTGCGCGCAGCTTTTTTAACCATGTAACAGAGTTGACTATTTCCATGTCTTAACTTGACTTATCATGTACTGACTCATCTTAAAATGATTCATTTGTTCTGGTCTTATAATCTACCCGGACTCGTTTTTTTTCTCCTTGGACTACCTGAGAATTAATTCTAAGTGCGGAACTGATTGTTGTTTGTAAGTGCTAGAGAATAGTGAATCGTCGTCTCTGTCGTTGTTGTTTGGGTTTGGCCAGCTAGTATTTACTTTACAACAAGTTCTATTGAGGAGCAGATTCTTGAGTTATGGCTTTAAGGCTTGGCTTATTTAGGTCTTAAAACACTTGAGTGATTCAACTGATTTGTTACTTTCTGATGATTTATTTGTGTTAGTTGTTTATGCAAATTTTGACCATTTTTGTTCAAAAATTGAATTTTGCTCAAAATTTGAATTTTTTCTAAAAATCTCAAATATCGAATTTTTGTACAAAAATCGAATTTTGGGTACTACCGTTTTTCGATGCGCTCTATCGATTGGCGATTGAACTTTTCAAAAATTTCAATTCAGGTTTTCGTTTCGATACTCAGACTCGTTCAAATCGAATCTGAGTATCGAAACGAAAAGCTGAATTTGATTTCGAATCCGACGGGGACTCGAACCCTGATTAACACCTTGTACACCGTCAAGTATTCACCAATTAACGGGCATCAGTTGTAAATCTTGGTAGCACAATGGTAGTTCACTTGGACGACAGCCATGAGGTCCTAGTTCTATTCCCGGTCGGGTCCGAAAACTGTTACATAATTTAAAAATTTCCTACATTTCCACGTTCTCGGCAAATGAACCATTATCTGGTTCATTTGTATTAGCTTATAATGAAATCAAATCCCCCTTCCACAATTTACTTGTTATTCTAATCGTATTTTGAGCAACTTCTCTATGACATCCTTGAGCTCATCGCTCAACATGTTTTTTCTTTCTCCTCCAAAAATGTCCTTTTTTGTCTGATTGCGATAGTTTAAGGCATCGTTTGGGGATTTAAGCGCTCCTTTCCGGCTATTGCTCAAAAGAAGAGAAATGTGTGACAAATTCTCAAGTTTTGATTATTGAATTTAAGAGGAGGAGAGTAGAAGTTGGGTCGTTCTCCGAAAATCAACCGCTCAATTGTCCCCCAAAAGGGACAAGCAGACTGCGCACATCGGCTTAAGAAAGAACTTTCACTTGGAAACTAAGCCTATGACCATCCATGTTTTTTCTAACAATGGCTATCAATCGAGGGTGCCATGCCAAAAAGCAGGCAAGAAACGCAAAAGGAGTTCATTGCTGCCGCCAAATTTAATCTCTCTCGACTTGGTCGTCAAAAAAGTTCGTTCGTTTTTCGAAAATCTAATCCGGCGAAAAAATCATTTCACTAATCCCTTAAGGAATATTTTTCGCTAACCTTTGGTCATTCTGTTATAATTGTTTGAAGTGTGAAGCATTCTCTGAACCGTGAAAACGCTTCTTTGACCCTGATTCAAGGAGGATTGGTGTATTGAAGCGAAAATCAAACATGAGAAAACCGTCGATTCTTAGGTTTTTCTAGGCGGAAAATCGATTGCGCGCACTCTCGAACCGTGAAAACGCTTCCAAAATGGGTCAAACCTAGGGTTTTCAAGCAAAGTACGGTTTTTATTTTTCCCTGAATCAGGGTCGAGGAAGCATTTTCACGGTTCGGGAGTGCGCACAATCGATTCGCCGCCTGGAAACACCTAAGAATCGACGGTTTTCTCGTGTTTGATTTTCGTTTCAATACACCGATTCCTCCCCTGAATCAGGGTCAAGGAAGCGTTTTCAAGCTTCGGGAATACGCGTAATCGATTCCCCGCATAAAATTACGTCTAGAGGGTCATTTGTTAAAAAAGTTTAAAAAAAATTTTCTACCCGGTCCTGTTTTGGATCTCCCACGGATTCCTCAAATGCGAAAAAAAGTGTTAGCAAATCGAGTTCTTCATAGCGCAATTCGTAGCGAACTCACAATGACTCATAACGGGGTGGGTTCGAATCCCGCACAGGGATGTCCCGATACCAAAAACATTTTGCTCCATGTTTTGAAAATCAAATTTTTGCCATAGTGAGATCGAACATAGGGGTCCAACGTTGCTTAACTTCGTTTCCGCGTCATGGTGTAACTTTTTGATAGCCCATTGCGCAGTTAATAAAGAAACCGACGATCCGATCTGGCAAGTTAAGCAACGTCGAGACCAACAAGTTCGCTCCCCACTATAGTCTGGATCAGTGGTGGAACGTAATTCCGTAAAGTTAAACCTTAGTTATACACGTTTACGGAATATGCGAATTTCTTACGTCCCACCTCTGGATGGGGGGGGGAGTTCGGACGAAATGGCGCAGTCGGTAGCAAAAAATGAAGGCGGCGCCAAGGCTTACTGTACAAAAAATGAATTAAAATTTAATACAAATTATAAAAATAACGAATATTGGGCGCAGGGGGTCATCTCAGGGTCAAAAATCGAAAAAAATTTTTCTAAAATTGTTTCAAAATGACATATTTAGGGGTAATTTTATGCGAAAAATCGATTCCGCGCATTCCCGAAGCGTGAAAACCTTTGCTTAACCCTTAAAAATTGAAAAATACACATTTTTACCCATATGTATACTATAAAAATACGTATTTTTCAATTTTTACTTCCGGTTTCTTGGCTATTTTTCTCATGCTAGAATATAGTATCAGATTATTTTTGTGTAACATTACGATTATTATTGAGTGAAAAAGAAGAAATTTGAGAACAAGTATCTCCAATCAGTATATACAGGGTGTCCGAAACAAATCGGATTTTTGAGATTTTTGGGCATTTTTTCAAAATTTTTCAAGTTTTTTAATTTTGACCAAAATAACCTTATATGAAATTTTCTCGACGAGAAATCGATTGCGCGCATTTCCGGATTTTTAAAACGCTTTTCTGACCCTGTATTATCATATTTTCGCTTTAATACATACATTTCTTCCCTGAATCAGGGTCAAGGAAGCGTTTTCAAGATTCGGCAATGCGCGCAATCGATTCCTCGCACATAAAAACATCTATAGGGTTATTTTGGTGAAAATTTAAAAACTTGAAAATTTTTGAAAAAAATTTTTGGGACACCCTGTATTTTTGCACTTTAACAAATTCTATATAGTCAAAGAAAAATTTAAGTTCTTGCATGTCTTCGTGTTAATATCCCGATTTTGAAATTGGGCAAAAGTTTTCAGACTCGACTGGGACTCGAACCCGGACCAGGCTCCTGGCTACCGTCCAAGTGCATTACCACTGTGCTACCAAGTCCTCCAACTGATGCCCGTTTTCCCCAATTTTATTATTCTTTATGATTTTTTGTATATGAAGTTTTATGATGCGTGTCCATATCATTTTGTTATATTTTTTTGGCTCGAGATCTTTCAAATTTTATTTCATCACATTCATCGCGAATAGCTTCAATAACTTTTTTCTTGAGAAGTTAGAAAAAAAATCAGATTTCTATGATATGAGCATGACTTAAGCTCATTTGAGACCACTTTGTTGGCAAACGTTTGAAGAGAAGATTGGCTCCGATAAATTTATGACCCATACGCGACTCGTCTTCGTTTCTTTTTCTCGGGACTCTTTGACTTTCTCGGATTTTTCGACAAATCCCCAATGGCATATTCGTGTATTATTAACGCCACGGCGTACCAAACAAGATGAAGAAAGGGTCAAAATTTTTAAAAAATACCACCAATCGACTTAGCTCGCCAAACGCGTCAAAACGAGTACCATATCATAAGGTTTGGGGGGTTGACCATGGCCGAGTGGCTAAAGTGACAGATTTGCAGTTTATAGGCTCGAGTTCAAATTTAAAAATTTATTCAAATTTAAACCAAAAAAAGTTCCAAATAATAAAAACAATTTTAATGATTTGGATAGACACGTGCCTCGCGCTTCCATCTAACCAAACAAGGATCTAAAGATGGAAGGTCCGGGTTTTCACGCAACTTTGAGATCCAAGAATGAAATTTAGTACCATGAGCATCGTAATCGAAAGAAACTTAGTACCATGAGCATCGTAATCGAAAGAAATCTAGCACCATGAGCTTCGTAATCGCTTAAATTTTAAGATTAAAACAAAAATTAAAGGGTAAAAATACGTGTTGTCAAATTCTTCCGGACCAAACAAATATCCAAAAACATCTAGCGTGTCATGCAGAGTCACCTCTTTGAAGTCAAGAAAAGTGCGAAGGCTCCTCTTCTTTCGGTTTAGGAAGATCTCCACCTTCCTGTTAGTCCATTTTAAAATCAAACCACTTCTCTAATTTCCCATCCCGGGCGGTGCTCGTCGTAGAAGGTAACTAAAAATAACACATTAGATGACAAGCTGGAAGGCCCGGGTTTTCACGCAACTTTGAGATTGTTTTGAAGCGCTCGGCGAGCTGAGTCGATTGGCTGCATTTTTTTTTAAATTTTGACCCATGCCTTCATCTTTTCGGAATTTTGATACGCCGTGACGCGATTATTGTTGTCTTTTCGCGGCAAAAAAACTTTGACTTTAGACTATTTGTTCGATTTTTTAGCTTTTACAATTATTTTTTAGAACACAAGAACGATATATTGTGTCAGAAATTACTTTAAAACAAGTATTTTTGATTGTCTCTATTGTGACTAGCCAACAAGGCCAAGAAAAACTCATGAGTCGTCATATTCCTGCCCGAAGAAGAATATGACGAGCTCAAGCGAAGGAGAGATTCTCCAAGCTTCACAGGTTATTCGAGACCGATGGAAAATTGTGAGTTCTTGAGAGTAAAACACACAAATTTATGAACAGGTGTTTGTTTTCGGTTCGAGGGAATTAGTCTCGATTAGGTATCCCACTGAGCGTGAAATTTTTCGAAACAAATTTTTGTTCATCATCTGGAATTGATCCTCATCAAAAATTGAAAACATCGTTAAAAATTGAAATTTTCGTCAAAAATTGGAAAATTCGTCAAAAATTGAAAAAAAATTTAGAAACAAAAAGTCGGAGGTGGTGGATTTGGTGAAATCTATGAAGCTATTGATCTTCAAAATCACAATGAACGGGTCGCCGTTAAAGTCGAGTCTAGCAAAGCCACCAAGCAAGTGCTCAAAATGGAAGTGGCTGTACTGCGAAGGCTTCAAGGTAAGGTCACATAGCTCCAAGTTTTCACATTTTAGGCAAAAAACATGCGTGTAAATTCTACGGGTGCGGTCGGAACGACAAGTTCAACTACCTAGTAATGAGCCTCCAAGGCAAGAACTTGGCCGACCTCCGCCGCGAGTCACCGAAACAGTGCTTCTCGGTCTCAACGTCCATTCGTCTCGGTGCTCAGATTTTGCTTGCCATAAAAGAAATTCATTCCATCGGCTTTCTGCATCGTGATATCAAACCGGTAAATGTGGCAAATAAAATTTATAAATCAATTATTTGTAGTCAAACTTTGCCATGGGAAGGACGAACTCGACCATGAGAAATGTATATATGTTAGATTTTGGCCTAGCCAGACAATATTTGAATGCGAAAGGCGAGATTCGAAGTCCTAGATCTGCTGCTGGCTTTCGTGGAACTGTTCGATACGCTGCCGTTTCTGCTCATAAAAACAAAGTAGGAGATAAATCAACTGTTTCATGACGAGATTCTAAAAAGTGGGAGCGCGCATGGTCTAATGGTTAGGACGCTGGCCATTCATTTATTGGCGATGGTTCGATCCCAGCAAACACAAGTTCTCAAAATTGTCTGAATTTTTGTACTTGGGGTTTTTTTGACATGGAGAACTCGAATCTGAAAGAATTTTTTGATTTTGGCCAAGGTTACCCTACGAGGGGGATATACTTTCATATTGAAAATAGCTTAAATCAGTGTGAGAATAATTTTTTCATGTCTTAAAATGCGTGCAATCGGTTCGCAGCCTAGAAAAACCCCACATGCAGCCGGTTTTCCGGGGGGAAAATTCGACCTTTAGTATATTTTCGCTTCAATACACCCATCATTTTCCCTGAATTAGGGTCAAGGAAGCATTTTCACGGTTCGGAAATTTTCAATTTTTTTTCATTTTTTCCAATTTTGACTGCATGTCAAATTCATGCCCGAATTTTTTTCTCCAAAATTTCCCCCGCAAATATGATCCAAAGTTTCAATGCTGCATATACTCACAAAAATTTCCAAAATTTCATTGATAATCTTATAAAAAGAAGTAATACATTTTTACCAATAAGGAACAAAGTTTTTCTCATTTCGAAAAAATTGAATTTACTTCTTTTAGGAAATGGGTCGTCAAGATGATCTCTGGTCATTATTTTACATGCTAGCCGAATTCATGCAGGGTGCCTTACCATGGAGAAAGATCAAGGATAAAGACGAGGTTGGAAGAATGAAGGAAGATGTCAATTTTGATAACCTATTAGATGGATGCCCTCAAGAATTAGCACAGATTCCAGCACATCTGAAAACGTTAAGCTACCACGATGATCCCGATTATGAAATGTTAGAAAAGAGTCTTCGTAGTATTATGTCGAGGTTTGTCAAACTAATTCTTGTATTAAAAAAAATAAATTGCAAAAAAATCTCTGTTCAAAAGATAAAATGTCAAAAAATGAGTGGCTGCAAAAATATGACCTTTAAGTAGTTCAAAGTTTAAATTTCTCGATTTTACAGCACTTCTCAAGTGTCAGACATTCAAAACTAGCAAAAAAAGATTGAACTTTCAAACCCCGACTGGTTTAAAGGACCAGTCTGGTAGGAAAAAAAATTGTATTTTAAAAAATTTTTAGGTTGGAAATAAACATGGATGACCCATACGACTGGGAGTTAGGCTATGAAAATATTTCTGGACGCTCGAGAAGCACTGCCAATGGCAATGTCTCCACCAGGCATAAATCTCATACTACAGCTGTCAAAGATAAAGGACCGGATATTGAAAAGAATAGGTATGCCAAGTTTTCAAACATTTTCTACAGGATGTTTAAAAAGAAATTGAAAAAATTTGAAAAAATTAAAAAATTTCTAGAGCCCTCGAGACACAAGCTCCGATCACTATGGGTGAAGATGACGATGAACAAACGGGTAACTACATACGATATCCGCCAGTGAATGACTACGAAAAGGATATGCCCAAATACAAGAGGCAAGAGTTCATGAAGCCAAAATATGGTGCCGTGTCGTTCGATGTGATCGATGAAGTGAATGCAAGATTGGCAGCTGTGGCGGGCAAAGAGCTCTTCGACCATATGAAAGTTGAAACTTATGTCGAAAATGGTGATAAACCATATGAATATGAGGTAGGGGAAAAAAAATAAATTTTTAAATTTTTTATAGGTAAACGTCGACCTACCAGCCAACATAATCCGCCCTACTGTCATAGAGCCGAAGGAAGCCTGCGCCGCCGCAATCATCCCTCCCATGACCCCGGGTTCACTTCGAAAACGTGCTCAACTCGCCAATCAGCCTTCTACTGAACAGAGAACTAAAAGCAATCGCTCAATTACAGTAATTTTTTAATTTAACAGGACCAGTCCGGTTGGAAAAAAACACTATGAAAAAGTTATATATTTGGAAAGTTCATGAATTTTTTTGCCCAAGCCTAAACCTAAGCCCAAATCTAAGCCTAAGACCAAGCCTAAGACCAAGCCTAAACCTAAGCCTAAATCTAAGCCTAAGCCCAAGCCTAAGTCCCAGCCTAAGCCCAAGCCTAAGAAAAATCGAGCATTTTTTGTTTTTATGGCAACCTCTTAATCATTATCGTTGCCGAACATCATGTTTTCGTTGTAATACACATTTCATTTTCAAAAATCACCAACTTCAAACGCGATTTTCTCGGCAACGATAACGATTCAGAGGCTATCGTAAAAACAAAAATGCTCCATTTTTCATGAACTTTCTGACTATATAGTTTTTCATAGTGTTTTTTGAGTGGACTGGTCCTTGAAGAACTTTTACTCGTGCAAATAATTTTTGTCCTTCTTAGGATAGGCTGAGATATTTGACGTTTATGAAGGTTTGTCTTTTGTCTGCCGGCTATTGTCCGGAAATTTTTTTATGTCTTGTTTGTAGAAATTCATATGCTAGCTAGAATTTTGAATGGCTTACTAGATTAGTTCAATATCATTTTTAACGCGGGAATACTCCTTCAAATTTCCGTATTTTCTGTTATTTTAAGCTATTCTGAGCAACATTCAAAAAAATTTTTGAAAAAATTGAAAAAAAAATTCATGTTAAATTATAAGCAAAATTAAAAAACACGATTTTATCGTAAACTTGGCTCAGTGGTAGTGCTCTAAGATTCGAGTCTAAGGATCCCAGGTTCAAATCCTACTTGAGTTGATTTGATTTTGCCTGCGAAAAAAATTGGTTGACAACTTTTTTTTTCAAAAAAAATATTTTTGAATGTTGCTCAGAATAGCTTAAAATAACAGAATTTACCAGAAATTTGAAGAAGTATTTCCGTGTTAAAGGTATTAGAGAATAACGAAATTGTTTTAGCTGTCCGTAGGAAAACGCTATCCGAATGGTACCAAAGCCCGTCTTTCATCAAATAACTCAATTGAAGGTGGAACGCATGCCATGGCCGAGGACGATGCCGGCTTAAGTGGATACAATAAAGCCGGTCAGACTATCATATCCAAGTGGCAAGGTAATTTTCAAAAACAAAAAAAATTTCAAACTTGTCTTCCCAAAAAAAATCTTGTTAAATTATATGCAAAATTAAAAATCACGATTTTATCGTGAACTTGGCTCAGTGGTAGTGCTTCAAGATTCGAGTCTATGGGTCTTGGGTTCGAATCCCACCAGAGTCGATTTGATTTTGCCTGCGAAAAAAAGCTAGTAGACAACTTTTTTTCAAAAAAAATTTTTTTGAATGTTGCTCAAAATGCATATTTCAGATTCGTTTGACGACTCCGTCGATGATGGCATACCATTTATAGAAAAATCGATGGAAAGAGAAGGATCAGCTGTACCCAAATCACCTATGCTCAATCGCTATTGTAAGATGGTGCAATTTTTCAAAAATTAACTCCCTAGAAATTTTTTAGCTCGTGCAAATGTCCTTTCTCCACCACAAGGAAGTGCCGGTTCGAATCCAAACTCTGGTGCCAACTCCAATTCGAACAATGCTCTTTCACCTAGGGCTAGCCGGAGGACTATGCACACGTCGAAAAGTGCCCAACCATTAAATTTGGCCCCTATAAATCAGACAAATGGAAATATTCACCAGAAAGAAGCTCAGCAACAGGCTCAGATACCACATAGTGCTTCATCGACGATTATGAATCATTTCAAGAATCTTGTAAATGTATGTCATATGTAACAGAAAATAAAATTTTTTGAAACATATATAAAAAATAGGTTTAGAAAAAAAATTAGACTTTAGGCTTGGGCTTGAGCTTAGGCTTGGGCTTAGGCTTAGGCTTAGGCTTAAGCTTGTGCTTGGGCTTAGGCTTAGGCTTAATCTTAAGCTTAGGCTTGTGCTTAGGCTTGGGCTTAGGCTTAAGCTTGAACTTAAGCTTGGGCTTAGGCTCAAGCTTAGGCTTACGCCTAGACTTTTTCATATAATAATCATACACACTCCCAATTTTCTTTACCTAGTAAAAATTTAAAATTTTCTTCTTTTAGAGTTTCAACCAAATCGGCTCAAACGCAGTGAGCAACGTCCGCCGTCGCTCACTCTCTCGTGGAGTTAGCCTCGATGACCCTAGACGAAAATCGACGTTTCCGAATATCCCGCCCGAAAACAATGGCAAACGCTCATCAGGAGGACTCAATTCTGCCGGACAATCAAGTGCTACAACTCCAAGTTCAGGTTCTCAGAATGGGACTAGCCGGACACAGGCACTCACCGCAACAAAGGTCGTAACAAGCCAGAATGGAATGAGTTCGAGTGGGATATCCCAAGAAGACGAAGAAAGGGAAATTAGGAGGCAAAGAAGACTTCGACGGAGGAGTGATTCTAATGGGATGCTTCCAAACAATGGAGTAGGGATTGAAATTTTTCGGGAACTAGGGGGTCAAATGGATAGGAGTCTCTTATCGCATGCGTACAAACATCTGTAAAATTTCGCTGAAAATATTTCCCTGGCCCTGATTCAGGGCAAAATTGAGTTTTTGAATATACGAAAAATGACAATTTTTGCTTCAAAAAATCAATTTTCCCTGAATTAGGGGCAAGAGAGCATTTGTATTGACGCGAAAATTTAAAAAATCGTTTTGTATCGACTTACGAAATTTCTGTTTTTCAGTTGATAAAAAAATTGTTTAGCAAAGCCCAAACGACAGCCCACGAAACACACCAACCATTCAAAAAACGGTAATTTTAAACGGAAACTCGAAAAACCAAGACCACGACGGATACGTCCTCGAAAGCCGCCTACTAAACAATGGAGTGGTGATTGAAAACAACCATCTACCCACTCCACCTCCTATAGAAGATAGGAAATCCGCGCTAGCCGCAAGACGAAAACGCTATCAATTCTTGAATTTCAGCCCTCGGGCTGTCACCAAGTCATAATAATATTTTTTTTCTTTGTTATAATTTTTGTTACAAATATATTTATGTGCATTTGCCCGAATTCTGGTGCCATATTTTGTAAGGAAACAAAGTTTTATCATGCTCAATATTTTTTTGCTAATTTGAAAATAATGTCTTTTGAATTTTCTGTTTTTACATGACCAGTCCATTCAGAAAAAACTCCATGAAAAAATTATATATTCGGAAAATTCATGAAAAATGGAGCAATTTTTGTTTTTACTGCATGTTCTGAAAAATTCGATTTTTTATCCAAAATTCGATTTTTTTTGAAAATTTAAAACAATGATGCAAAAATCGATTTTTCTGCAAAAAATTCAAAAAGTTTGTGTATTACAACGAAAACATGAACAATTTCAAACGCAATTATCTCAACAACGATTCAGAACATGTCGTAAAAACAAAAAATGCTCCATTTTTCATCATCTTTCCAAATGTATAATTTTTACATAGAGTTTTTTCCGAGTGGAATGGTCCTTGAAGTGCTTTTATTGTTAAAAGCAATAGTTAAAATAATGTTAATTTTAATGAAAATCTAGTTGATATATATTGTCTATATAGCTGAATATCCTCTACTCTAGTCATGGTTGTATATAAATTGAATTTTTATTTAAATAAATACTTTTTTAAATTGACTAACAGCCATAAGATCAAAGATAAATGGAACAAACATAAAGATGGCGAGCATTCTAGGGATCCGAAGAGATGTTACTACTGGGCAAAATCTCTTGGCCTCAAGCGGGGTTTGAACCAGCCTTGAGGGACGCCTGAGACAAGCCCAGTACCACCGAACCATGGAAATCTTGGAGTAACCGATCATAGTTCTGATCTCGTAGTAATGCACAACTAAGAAATAAATTTTTATTTTCAAGTCGAAGAATCTTTTAAGAGGGACATTTTCAAAAATGGCGGGTAGGTGGGTGATGGAGGAGGGACCGACCATCCCACTGGATATGTATGAACCACATACTGTTATTTTTCTTTCTAAGGACAAAAAAGTTGAAAAAAGTTTCATATAAAAAACTAGTCTGATCCCATTGGCATGTTTCTAACGTTTTTTGTTTGGTTTTTATAGTAAAAAAAGTTATTTATTTGAGTAAGCTTGGCATTTATTGGCAGCGTGACTTCCTTTTTGATCTTATAAAAGACGACAATGGATTTGAAACAACCTCTTGGCCTCATGGATCAGAAACTTGAATATAAAGAAAATGTCGCTAGTGAGATGGTTCATACCTTATACCCAATACCTCTCAGTAAAAGTATACAAATTTTTGGCAGTATCACTTTTCGTACAATTGTTTTCGTATGGACTTTTCGTACAAATACAAAAGGGGGGGGGCAAAATTACTCGCCAAGAGGGCGAGGATATACCTCTCCTTACGCGAGGACTTTTGTCCCCTCCCCCTTGTATTTGTACGAAAAGTTCGTACGAAAAATAATTGTACGAAAAGTACCGTACGAAAACAATTGTACGAAAAGTGATACTGCCCAATTTTTCTTTCTTTTTTAAGCTTATAGGCTTGATCTTAGGCTTAGGGTGGGACTTAGGCTTGGGCTTAGGCTTAGGGTGGGACTTAGGCTTTGGGCTTAGGCTTGGGCTTAGGCTTGGGTTTAGGCTTGGTCTTAGGCTTAGGCTTAGACTTAGGCTTGGGATAGAGTTTAGATTTAGGTTTAGGCTTATCATAGGCTTTTTATAAATTATATTTTTAGGAAATAAGTTGTTTTGGCTAGCTGGTTCATTCGTTATTGGTGTATATTTTGGTGCATCATTGCTTTATGCTTTATTCGTCTTTGGTGGTTTGTTCCAAGTAGATATTTTTATAACCCTTTATAGTCCGTTTCCTCCGGATTTCCAAAATTTATACAGGGTGACCCAATAGGTACTTTACATCAAACTTCTATCGATAACTTGGCTACCCGAAAAAGGGTGGTACACTCTGTACTATAAGCCATTTGATTTAAAATTTAGGATCTACTACACAATAGGGGGAAGGGGCCACCCACGTGAAAAAAATTTTTAAATTTTTTCTGGAAATGATCCCTCTAGGGATAAAAACTTGGGGAATCTGAATTGACATTTTCAAAGCGAAAAAATGCTTTCAGGGAAAACCTGTGTATTGAAGCAAAAAGTCGCAAAAATGCGATTTTTGCAACTTTTCGCTTCAATACACAGACCTTCCCTGAATCAAGGAAGCATTTTTTCGCTTCGAAAATGTCAATTCAGATTCCCCAAGTTTTTAGCCCTCATTTCCAGAAAAAATTTTTAAAGTTTTTCATGTGGGTGGCCCCCCCCTATTGTGTAGTAGTTCCAAAATTTATCCTTATTTTTTAGACTTCTGCCAGCAATAATCTTGAATCAAAGCTTCAACAATGTCAAACTGGACAAGAGATCATCCACCATCAACTTATAGAAAAAGAACGCCTATTGAACGAAAGCATCCAAAGTCAAAAAGAGATTTACTCTTCTCTTAAAGAAGTTTTCTCACAAAACCAGCAACCAAAATTTCCATGGGCTGAAGTTATCACAGAAAATGTTGCCAACTTGGTTCAGGCAATCCATATAAAGAGTCGAGCAAAAGAATTTAAATCGGAGAATGAAAGACTTTTGGAAGAAGCAAGAGCTTGTAGACAACAGTTGCTTTGGATGCAGCAACGTCAAGACTATTAAAAAAAGCGAAAAAGCGCTTCCCTGATTCAGGGAAGGCATATTGTGTATTGAAGCGAAAAGTTGCAAAAATACGAACAACCCCTTTTGGGGGTAAAAATGTGCGGGGAATTCGAATTTGACATTGATAAAATTCCTCGGATTTAAGAAAAGCTGTATATCGACGCGAAAATTCGAGAAAATAACATATTTTGATCTAAAAACAAAAGCTCAGACTTTTTGTAATATTTTTGTAATATAGTTAACCAATGATTTAATTCAATTAACAAATGATTTTCTCGAATTTTCACG
Organism: Acrobeloides thornei; assembly: GCA_034699885.1. Taxonomy (NCBI): domain Eukaryota; kingdom Metazoa; phylum Nematoda; class Chromadorea; order Rhabditida; family Cephalobidae; genus Acrobeloides; species Acrobeloides thornei. The sequence continues at coordinate 15,409 of JAQGCP010000206.1, forward strand.
TCGATATACAACTTGTCTTGAATCCAATGTCAAATTCGGATTCTCCTCACATTTTTACCCCAAAAGGGGTCGTTTTTAGGCAAAAATCGTATTTTTGCGACTTTTCTCTTCAATACACAGACCTTCTTGAATCAGGGAAGCGTTTTTTCGCTTCGAAAATGTCAAATTCGGACTCCCCGCATGTTCCCCCCCTAAAGAAGTGATTTCCAGAAAAAAATTTTTCACGTGGCTCATGTGTAGTAGCTCCTATATTTTTATTTTATTACGTTTAATAAATATTTTATGCTTCAGAAAATTTTATAAATTTCACTACTTAACACAAATCCAAATGGCTCACTAACATTAAGATTGCTAGGCACAGCATAAAATCGCACCCCGTTCCATACAAATGGAACTACACCATAATATGCATTTCTTGGCATGCCAGACTAAAATTTTTTAAAGTGGTCATCCAGATATTACGTAATCATGTGGGGGGGGGGGTCGGCCTTCTTCATAAAAATTGATTACGTTAGTGCACTTTTGATGATTACGTTGTGGGAGGGGTAGACCACCAAAAAGTTGATTACGTAATATCTGGGTGACCCCAAAGCACATTCTCCAAACAACTTACTCGAAAATCCAACATTAGTTTAAACATTCTTGCGATTCGACGAAACTGTGCTTGATTCTTATACTCGATGCGATATTCAAATGTTGCATTTGGCCGCATTCTTTCATTTATATCGTAGACGTCAATAAATTGTGTTTTGGCGAGCTTTTTTCCAAATTCAACATCATAGGGTTCTTTATATAAGTTATTCACGTTATAGTTGGAAAAATTGTACGGCTTTTCTGCTAGTCGGATTGATGAAAGAAATTTTCCAAACAGTCCTCTAAAAATGGTTCACAAAAATATACTATTCCGTTTCTCGCGTCATGTTAAAAAAAGTGGGCGCTCATAGCCTAGTGGTTAGGGAGTCAGACTATCAATATGGAGGTTAGGGTTCAATCCCGTCCGGAGTCAATTCTTTTGGCAGTGCCAAAAACTGATTCAAATTGGATAATTTTGGTGTCATTTTGTTCGTCTCATTTATATATTCAAAAAAGTTTGTGTAATACAACGAAAACATGTAAGCGAATTCAAAATTTCAAACGAAATTATCTTGAAAACTACGATGATTCAGAATATGCCGTAAAAACAAAAAATGCTCCATTTTTCATGAACTTTCCGATTATCAACAAAAATGGGCAACTTTTTTCTCACTCGATTGGTCCTTAAGGCATAAAATTCAAAGTCTCATGGTAGTCCTCTCCCCCCCCCCTCCCACCACAAGAATGGCTATGTTCGCAGGTGAAGAGACCGAGTTCTCCTTCGCCTTTTTTGTTCGCTGAGTCCGTCTTACCGGCTAGAACCATTTCCAGCAAGCTGCATATTGTGAGAAGTTCTGGAAATTTCGGGACGAATGCAGACTCGATTTTTACGAATTTCTTGCTTTCTAAGCCAGTCATCCCAATATGCATCGGGCCATATTGGAGAAAGTTCGTCCCATAGTTCTGATGTTAGCAGCCAACCTATTTTTTAAATTAAAAAAATATTGACACACTTTCTTGAACAAATATATATATTCGGAAAGTTTATGAAAAATGGATCAATTTTTGTTTTTACGGCACCCTCTGAATCGCTGTAGTTTTTGAGATAATTGCGTATGAAGTTTTGTCTGTATATTACAACGAAAACATGTCCCTGATTCAATCAGAATTTGTTTACTGACGCGAAAATAATTTGAATTTCTTGAGCATCTAGGAAAAAGTAAATATAGCATTTTTCTCAGCTCAATGAGACGAATAAACCGACACAAAAAGTATTCAGTTTGAACAATGTTTTGGGTTATTGAAACGAAAACATGAATCAGGGTCGACTGGTCCTTTAGCCCAAGAAAGTGTCTCTTAATACACATACCTAAGCCAGGGAAGAAATCCGTCCGATAAAAAAGATCTGTTCGATTTCTATCTGTAGTCGTTGCAGCACCGTTATCATTATACGCAGAAATGCACCAAACAGTTCGATCTAGCTTTAATAATGGTGCTGTCGCCAAAAAATAATCGAAGAAATCTTCAGCTATATCAAGATCATCTGGAATCTAATGGTAAAGAATTTGGAGCTACTACACAACAGGGGATCACCCACGTGAAAATGTTTTTTTTCTGGAAATGACCCCTCTAGGGGTAAAACGTGCGGGGAATACGAATTTCACATTTTCGAAGCGAAAAAACGCTACCCTGATTCAGGATCCCTAGAGAGGGTCATTTTCAGAAAAAATTTCCTCGTGGGTGGCCCCTTCCCATTGTGTAGTAGCTTCAAGAATTTATTCAAATATTTATTACTTATACCTTCTGTAATAATTGCCATGGGATATTTGAATTCTTTAAAAATTTTGTTTAAAGCCCATTTGTAATGTTGGGAAATGAGGAAATAGGAGTGGGCTTCTTTGTAAGCCGAACTGTCTAAACCAGATCTTTCTTTATGCTAAAATAAAAAAAAAGCTTTCGTTTATATTTAGGGACGCAAATATCGGAGCGCAAATGTTGGGGCGCAAATATCGGGGCGCATATATCGGGACGCAATGTAAAAGTGCAAATGTCAGATGCGTAAAATTATTGAGCGCAAATGTCGAGGCGCAAATATCGGGGCGCATATGTCGGGGGCGCAAATGTAAAAGTGCAAATATAAGGACGCGAAAGTCCCCACCCATAAAGTCAACAAAATTACATGCACAAATTGTATTTGGATTTCTTCGCTTTCATATTCTTGGGCAACTTTTGTAACGCCATTATCATTCCCATCCTGACTTATTACAATTGGGAATTTTTCTTTTGACGGCCGATACTTCACTAGTTGTTCGAGATGATTCCGTAAAGCGTTGGGTCTGGTGGAACATATGACCACTACAACTATTTTATCCATATTGTTTCCATTTAAATGATTCTTAATTGTTGTTTTGAAATTTAAATTTCAGAGCTACTACACAATAGGGGGGGGGACTCCTACACTGAATCAAGGAAGCATTTTTCTCTTCGAAAATGCCAAATTCGGATTCCCCGCATGTTTTTACCCCTAGAAGGGTCATTTCTAGAAAAAAATTTTCGAAAAAATTCACGTAGGTAGCCTCCCTATTGTGTAGTAGCACCTAAATTTCAGATAGACAATAAAATCGTTTACCAATTTTTTGTGTAAATGTATCACATTTAGTCTATGTAAGTAGATTAATACTATAGTTATTAAAATAAATTCAAGCTTATATACTTTCAAATAACCATGTATTAGTTTTAAATTCCAACGTAGATAAAAGCCCAATGTCATGTAGAGAGATACTTACAAGGAAGCCCGGTTTCGGCAAAATCGGAGGGGGCAAGCTGATAGTGTTCCTTGTTAGAATAAATTTTTCACAAAATTTTTATTCACGGACAATCAAGTCTGATTTGATGTTTCATGAAGGATATTCAAATCTAATATCGATCATATTTTATTTATACAGGTGTATATATAAGTGCTAATGCATTACACAATGCTGAAAAATTGGAATTGTTTGAGAGATACGTCGACCATAATAGCGCAGCCGGTAAAGCGTCAAACCTTGAGTCAATACGGGATGAGTTCGAATCACAGCCCAATCCTTATGTTTTCCATTTTCCATTTTCTTGAATCAACACATTTTTTTACAGAAAATGAAAAATCCGCCCCTATACCCCCCGAAGTTGGGGGTACCCCTAAACTTTATACCCTACCATTCTCATGCTCTTAATTCCTCGAAAACTCGGCCAGATTCGTCCAAATCGACTCAAAACACCCTTATTCGTGTTCCCCGTATGGGAAAACCCCAAATTAGTCGAAATCGACAAAATTTGAAAAAAAAATTTTTTAATTTTCGGCAGGATTTTTTCCAAAAATCCTGGGGTAGGTGGGTCAAGAAAAATTTTTTAGCCCCTGAAACCTTTTTCAATCGATTTATCGGTAGGAAAACCCTCAGTATACGAGGGAAATAAAAATCGGCTCACAAATAAAAAAGATAGACGAATTTAAAATCAAGGGTACCCCATTTTTGGTTAGAATAATACAATTTTAACCCCCCAAAGTACTTCCAAAGTACCTCCAAATGCATAGATAATTGCCAAGCAATGCCTGTTTGGCAATTATCTATATACATTTTTCTTTATTTCTAGCTAACTATTGATAACAAATTGTGTTTTGAATCATTTTATATAACACAAAAACGTATAATTTTCGAATTTATAAAAAATTCTTTTTTTTTCACCATGCCGGTTCCGTATAGTATTGTTGACAATTAGCGCTGTTTTTAGTCGTTCGGATAAATGGGCATGACTAAAAAAGTTTTTTTTCACAAATTTAAAATTTTTTTGTTAAAATACCGAATCCGGACAACTCAATGGCAATGCGGGAACACTCAAATTTGCTTGATGATTTTTTGAGCCAATG
>JAQGCP010000207.1:0-19831 GCA_034699885.1 Acrobeloides thornei
CAACAAAAGAATACTATTCAAGAGCAGATAATAAAATGCTTAAGCGTAGATTTATACTTCCGTCGCGCGAAACATCGCATCGCGCGACGAGGCAATTTTTAGTTGGGTCGGTGATTAGGTCATTGGGTGATACCATCCAGTGGGTGATACCACCCACTGGGTGATAATTGGCGCAGATGTGCACTAAAACTTTCTAGACTGAAAACTTTCTAGACCCATCTGGATTTAGCTCGGATTTTAACTGTTTGACTACTTAGCTCGGATTCCATTTAGTACCACTGCGTTCTCCTTCTGCATACATTTCTTTGAGGCGAGCAACAATTTTTGGATCATAGCGCTTATTAGTTCGGCTTGTCTTTAAAGCAAAGCCTTCTTTTAATTCAGAAGATTTTTCATCCAATTGTAAGTTTTCTACTTGTTCTTCACCACAGCCTTCAGGAAACATACGTTGATCGCTCATTTCTTCAAGCAGTCTTTTATATTCCTTAGTCGCCCTTACGATTGTAGTTTCTTTTGGTTTTCTAATATCGTGCTTGCGTATATTCATGTGTTTTCGATAGTTATCATATTTAACAAGTGATTTTCCACATCCATCGATCGGACATTGAAAGATACGATTTTCTGTAGTGCCATCTTCTTCATTTTACTCTACATCTTCTTCGACTTGATCATTTCCACCTGGATGAATTTGAGTCATGGGTGATTGCACCCAAATCACAATGGGTGATGGGTGCCAATCACCCATGGGTGGCACCATCAAAATCACCTTCTGGGTGGTATCACCCAATGACCTAATCATCACCCAGTGGGTGATGCCACCTTGGGTCATGGGTGGTGGTGGATGATGGCACCTTTTCGTCCCCTGGACGCGACTCTTCGCGTTCTAGACGGTTGTTCGCTGTAGAGACGAATTAGCGCGCGTCTCGACAACCCTGAATTCTATGTATTGAAACGATTTCACCTGCTATTCTGCCAATCGTTTCAATACACACGATTTTATTGCAGAATCAGGGTTGTCGAGATGCGCACTAATTCATTTCGACAATTTCGTTTCGAACGCGAAGAGTTACGTCTAATCAAAAAGCAATTAGCGCGCGTCTCGACACTGCCGAAAAAGTAGCAAGTTTCGACAAAAAGTGAAAACATGTTACATGTTTTGCGCCATAAAAACATGTAACATGTTTCAAAATCTTGTTACATATTTCGATTTTTCTAAAAAAATTTCAAAAAAACTTGCTACACACCATCACAAAAGTTGTTGTTTAGGCCAAGATCTACAAAATGAGCTATCATGTGTAGCAAGTTTCAACAAAAAGTGAAAACATGTAACATGTTTTCAAAAACATGTTACATGTTTCCACCACTGCCCCCGATAGGGGGTCATAAAAATTTTTTTGCAAGCCAGCCGCATTTGATATCGATTTTTCAACCTAAAACTATCACAGAAATCAAGTATTTGATGGTTCAACTAAGAAAAAATTTTTTGCTTGGATACGGAATGGGCGTGCACGCCCCCTTTAAAAAAACTTGCAGATGCAACGGAAATATTGCGCAGCTTAGACTATCCTAGACTGGTATCCATCGAAAACTTTCGTACCCCAAATTTTGAACTCATCGCGGAGATATTGGAATGGATTGTTCGGAGGTAAGAGAATTTGTTTTAAAGGAGCCAGGAAAATCCGCTCGGAAAAATGTGCCCACTTTTTTGATGATATTCGGAAAAACTCCATGAAAAATGGAGCATTTTCCCATTTGCTCCCTTGGGGCCGTCGCCGAAAAAATGGACCTAAAGGTTTCATTTATGTTTTTGCCATAAAAATTTTGGCACTCTTATTAGTGAAATACGATTCACGACTGCTAGCGCGCACCCTCACTAAATCGAATTCGTGGGAGGGGTCACTAAATCGAGAGTTGACTGTATAAAGAGATTATACTCGTATAATAGATTTGATCCAAATGTTCGCGTACCGAAATTGTTGGACACCGAGTCGGACCGCGTAATCTTCATCAAAACCTGTGTCCTTTCACTAATCCAAAAAGCACGTGTCAAATTGAATCCGAAAAAGCTCTACCAAGCAGATGGACATGCAATCCGAGAACTCATGCCGCTATTCAAGATGCTCTATCAGACAACAAAGGCTAGCAAGGATCCAAACGATGAAAGCGCCGCGCAAATCTCATTGCTCCGGTCACGTGTTAGCTCGATGGTATATCAACTACAGGGTGGTGGTCCGAAAGAATGTCGTCTGAGCGATTTTTTATGATTTTGGAGTCGGAAATTTTGTCTAAAAATGACATTTCTAGGGGTAATTTTACATGAGAAATCGATTGTGTGCATTTCTGACGCATGGAAATGCTTCCCTGACCCTGATTCAGGGTAGTGTATTGACGCGAAAATGAAAAAAGTTCAAAAAATCATCACAAAAATCGTTCAGACGACATTTTTTTTTGGACCATCCCGTAAATAAAAATGCAAGAATATTGAATGATGTTTATAGAAACAAGAAATCCGAATGTGCGTTCAATTGGCGTCGGAAATCCCACATTCGGGTGTTACCTTATACGATTTGTTGGCAAAAGAAATTTTCGCAAAAGAGTCACGTATGCGCGCCATGTCACAATCGTTGAATATCAGTGACATCGAGAAGATCATTCGAGGGATGATCGAAAAATCGGCCAGGGAGACGGCTGAAATCGAAGAGAAGCTCAACAATATTTCGAGTGATGAAGCAAGCTTGGATGCGAAGATTGACCGAAGACGACGCGAATATGATCAATTGCAAAAACGACTCGCCAAACTCCAAGTTAGCCTTAGACAGTTGAAAAAAAGTTTGGAGTTAGCTTCGGCTCTTATACTCCATTGAAAACGTGGTCTAAAATCGAAAAATTTTATTTTTCGAAAATTTTCGAAATTCCCAAAAATCACCATATTGGGTGAAATTTTATGCGGGGAATCGATTGCGCACATTTTCTAATCATGAAAAAGTTATCTTGACCCTGATTCAGGAAATGGAGTTGTTATATTGACGCGAAAATCGAAAACTTTTCTTTTTTTCGCTCGTACACCACCTTCATTCCCTGAATCAGGGTCAAGATATTTTTTTCATGCTTAGAAAATGTGCGCAATCAATTCCCCACATAAAATTACCCCTAATAGGGTCATTTTTGAGAAAATTTCGAGAAATAAAATTTTTCGATTTTAGACCACGTCCAATGCGGTATAAGAACCGAAGTAGCTCGAAAAGTTTTAGTCATTCCGTCCGCAATACATGGATGAGTATGAAAGGTATGAAGAGCAACTCAAAGGACTATATACGGAGTACGTGGTCAAGTTCCGAAATCTAAGCTACTTGCAACAACAACTCTGGGAAGTCGAGCGTGCCGAGAAGGAACGGAGTATGGACGCGGAGAGGAGTATGAGGTTGGCGGTCGAGAAGATGAGGGTTGATAGTCAAACCGTCCCACCGTAAGCTCTTTCTATACGACTCTGAGGCAATATGGAATAATGAATAAATTTTAGTATCGAAGGACTCAATGTTGAAGATGAAAGCCAAACTAAGAAGGGTAAGTGGGTAAACCCAGTGGAGTTCAAGTCCACCTATCCCTCAGGATCATTCAAGGACTGGTCCACTCGAAAAAAACTCGTATGTAAAAATTGCGTATTCGGAAGGTTCATGAAAAATGGAGCATTTTTTGTTTTGGCGGCATGTTCTGAATCGTTGTAGTTTTCGAGAGAATTGCGTTTGAAATTGCTCATGTTTTCGTTGTAATACACAAACTTTGTGAATAGAGTACTGTTTCAAATGTTTGACCAAAATTCGATTTTTCACAAAAATTCAATTTTTTGACCTTTTTTTGAAAATTGAAAAAATCGATTTTTCTGCAAAAAGTTCAAAAAAGTTTGTGTTTTACAACGAAAACATGTACACAAATTCAAAATTTCAAACGCAATTATCTCGAAAACTACAACGATTCAGAGCATGCCGTAAAAACAAAAAATGCTCCATTTTTCATGAATTTTTCAAATATTCAATTTTTTTTCATAGTGTTTTTTCCGAGTGGACTGGTCCTTTTAACTTGAGAAATTGTAAAAAAATGTCATATTCAAATAAGTTTGTGTTTCACAACGAAAACATGAACGCAAATTCAAATTTCAAAATTTTTTTTTTAATTCAAAAACATCTTTAGCCACACTTGACCAAACATTACCACATCAGGTTCAAAGTAAGAGATGCGAAAACGATATTGTATTGTGCTAAATGTTTTGTGTCTTAAAATGCTTTGCTTCAAGCCCTAGATTTTTTCAAAAATCACGCTAGCTATACAGGATCTAAAAATCATAATTTTAACTTGAACTTGGCTTAGTGGTAGTGCTCCCGGATTCGAGTCTAATGGTCTCAGGTTCAACTCCCACCGAGTCGATTTGATTTTGCCTCAAAAATAAATTTTGTATATTCCATGACAATTTTTTTGAAAATTATTTTTGAGACAAAATCAAATCAACTCAGGTGGGATTCGAACCCGAGACTATTAGAATCGAATCCGGGAGCACTACCACTGAGCCAAGTTCAAAAGACTTTTTTTCATGGTGGGACCTTTGTACTTTCCATTGTTTTTTTTTGCTTCAGCACTAATGCTTTATAGTTGTGGTTGTCTCCACCAGTGTTCTAGCCAATAGATTGTGTATTGTACCTTTATAGATGTATTCACGGGAGCAAGAAAACAGTTGGACAGCGTTGACACTTTCGATATGAATGAAGTTTTGGAGTATGCTATATCATCGGGTCGAGAGCGCGAAGGCAGATCAAATGTCGTGATTGATGGGATCCGCATTCATGGAAATGGCCGGCAAATTCCGCTTGCTTTTGTTGGAAGCCATCGAGGTGGTTAAGTTTAGCTTTTATCGGAGCTTTTGTCAAAGCTTTTGGCATGTTTTTGATTTAAGATTTTTGTTGGCACTACTACAAGATCGAAATTCAATACGAGTTATTCTGTGACCATCATGGTGTAGTGGTCCGGTGCGCTGCCAAGGAGTTTGGCATCATTAGTTCGGTTTCCCTTGCGTCCAAAAGATTTTGCCGCTTAGTATTTAGCGGGGGTATTTAGCTAAATACTGAGCGGCAAAATCTTTTGGACGCAAGGGGAACCGAATGGTGATGTAGAACTCCTTGGCAGCGCACCGGACCACTACACCATGGTGTCACTGAATGACTCGTATTGAATTTCGACCTTGTAGTAGTGCCAACCGCGACAAATGTGTAAAACAGGAAGATTTTAGACTGCGAATATGGACACTTCGGGGTGAACTGTCACTATACATGTGCAGATTGCAAAAACGGAGCAATGTGCAAACGAGATAAGACTGGTTGTGAATGCTTAAAAGGATGGCATGGAGAATTATGTGAATCCCAGTGTCCCGACGGAACTTATGGAGGTATAACCTTCATCTTCTAATTTTCGCCTGAAACTCAGGCAATTCGTTTCAATACACAGACTTTTGGTGGAAAATTCTATTTTTGCAACGATTTTTTCAACTTTTATCAAATGAACATTGTTGCAATTTTAGAAAAAATTCGAAAAAATTGAAAATATAACCATTTTAGCGGGTTGCAACGAAATTTGTGATTGTGATGGCCATCGCTGTAACCATATCACTGGTGAGTGTCTGTGCAAACCCGGCCAATCGTGCGACGATGAAGATTGCCCACTCGGTTTTTATGGACCAAAATGTGAGCTTCCATGCCGGATGACTTGCCCCGGTGGGAGATGTGATAAAGTCTTCGGCTATTGTAGCTGTGATTCTGGGCTGTATGGCCAAAATTGCGACAAGCCATGCCCGGCTTTCACGCATGGAAAGAATTGCCGACATACTTGTAAATGTGATAAAGAAAATTCCGAGTTGTGTGATGCTAGAGTAAGAAGTTCGATTGTTGATCAAATTTATTTTCGCTCCAATACACTAATTCCTTCCCTGAATCAGGGTCAAGGAAGCGTTTTCAAAATTCGGGAGTGCGTGCAATCGATTCCCCGCCTAGAAAAACCTAAGAATCGACGGTTTTCTCATAAAAATCTGAAAATATTTGATTTTCGCTCTAATACATCGATACCTTCCCTGAACCTTCCCTGAATCAGGGTCAAGAAAGCGTTTTTTTCTACCATGTTTTGGACCCCCTTAACACAACAGATTAAAACACTAGCCAAATTTAGACTGGAGCTTGTATCTGCCGCCCAGGTTTCTACGGTCCATTTTGCAAGAAAAAATGCCCTCTTGGCTTTTTCGGACCCTCTTGTGCCCAAAAATGTGCTTGTCCCGATGTTGCCATCTGTGATCCAGTGAATGGCGCATGCAAAAAACGTTGCCCACCCGGATTTTATGGTGATAGCTGTCGAACACGTAAGAATAAATCAACTTTTATATATTGTTTTTGCACAGTGAAATTTTTTTAGCACATTTTTAGCGTAAATTTTTAAAAACATTTCAGCTTGTCCACGAGGGACTTTTGGATATGATTGTAGCCAAGTTTGCGATTGTCCGACTGGCCAACCACAGCATTGTCATCCGGTTACTGGATCGTGTACTTGTTCCGAGGGCTTCACCGGAACACATTGTGACCAACGTAAGAGATTTCAAGCAAAATTGCTCTCTGTTGCTTCAAGCTTATCCCATCCGACTAACATGTCTTCTGAATTTAATCATTTGTGTTACTAGTGTTGTGTATTGTGTGTAATTGTGGTGATTGTAAACAGTGATTTGATTATGACCCGGTTCCAGAAACAATCAGGGAGGGACGTGGGGCCCGCTGCTGGCTCCGTGGCCGGGGGGGGGGGGACAGACACTTTCAACCCAGGACAACTCAACCCATTTAACTAGAAACCATAAGTCTAGAGAGTTGAAAGTTTTGAATTTTCCTCATTTTTCACTGTCCTTCTCTTCGAGTGTCGATGCCACAAAATGGAGATGAACCATAGGTAATTCAGCTTCTGTAACACTGCTTGGGCATGTTACTTACATTTCCATTCGATTTCGGCTGTTGAAAAATAAGCTCTGATTCTTTGACAGTTCATAGTTTGCTGAGAATTTAAGACACAGTCTCTGTAAAAATCACCCATGGCCAACAGAGGGCCGGAACCACGATATCTGTGAATCGGATGAAACTCAGCTGGAAAGTTGCGCCTATACCCATATAGTAAAACAGCATCCAATTTTTCCGATGAGACTTTCTAACTTGGTAGAAATCGGGGTCGGATTATGGGTAATTCAGGAAAAATGCCAACTTTACTTTTTCCGCGATATCTTTTTTCCTGGATGATTCACTCGAAACTAGCTTTATGTTTATTATATAATATCGCGGGAAAAGTAAAATTGACATTTTTCTTGAGTCACCCATAGTCCGACCCCGATTTCTCCCAAGTTAGAAAGTCTCATCGGAAAAGTTGGATACCGTTTTACTATATGGGTATAGGCGCAATTTTCCAGCTGAGTTTCATCCGATTCCCAGATATTTCGGCCTTCCGATAACCCTTACAGAGACTGTGTCTTAAGTTCTCCGCTAATCCACTGCTGCCGAAGTCTGTTTTCAATTAATAGAAAACCATTGCACCCGTGTCACAGCTATAACAACCATCGACATTTTCGATTTTGAGTTCATCTCTATTAACTGTAATTAAGTCGTTTGAGTCGAGGGGTGCCGAGTCCCATTTGGGTTGTTTCTGGAACCGGCCCTATTTACCACCAAATGAAACATTTACACAAAACCCTGATTTTGCTAACTTGCTTTTGCTTCCATTGTTAGCTTCAGTTTAAAAAAATTCAATTTTAGCATGTCCTCCGGGTTTATACGGACCAAATTGTGCACACGAATGCAGTTGTAAAAATGGCGCCGAGTGCAATCCAAAAGATGGCTCGTGTATCTGTCCTTCTGGTACCTATGGTGCAACTTGTTCTGAAAGTGAGATCAGCTTCCTAGTTTTCTAACTTAACCTTAAAAATTTTTTAGTTTGTCCAAAAGGCCGTTATGGCAATGAGTGTATGCAACTGTGCAATTGCCAAAACGCCGCCACATGCTCTCCTATAAACGGAGAGTGTCAATGCCAAGCTGGATTCCACGGAAAACACTGCGAATTGCCATGCGAGAAGGGGACATTTGGAATTGTGTGCAAGCAAAAATGCAATTGCGACAACATGGAGTGTGATCCAGTAGATGGGTCGTGTATATGCCCGATTGGGTACAAAGGAAAGGGGTGTAACCAACGTACGATTTTTTGAAAAAATTTCAAATTTTCGTGGTGATTTTTAGAGTGTGATCCTGGAACATTTGGTGCGGGTTGTAGGGGTGTCTGCTTATGCAAAAACAATGGTACATGCAATCATATCACCGGCGCGTGTGAGTGCGCTTCTGGGTGGAGAGGTCAGTATTGTGATCGACCATGCCCAGATGGATACTTTGGTCATAAATGTGCGAGCATGTGCAGCTGCGCCGCGTCAGGTATATCAATCAAAAAATGGTTAAAAATTTTGATTTTGAATCTTAGATGATAAAGAGCTATCACCATTTGTTGCCAAATGTCACCACATAACAGGCGTTTGTAAGTGCCCCGAAGGCTGGGCTGGACCAGATTGCCGAACCCCTTGCCCACCAGATCGTTATGGCGAAAATTGTGCCAGAACATGTTCGTGTAACAATGGTGGAGTTTGCGATCGCCTAACGGGGCACTGTAATTGCCCTCCGGGTTTTATGGGAAGGCAATGTGAAGATGGTAAAAATTTTTTAGGTACTACTAAGGATTAGCGATCGAAAAAACGACAGGGTACTAGGAAAATTTTTTTTCTAACAATCAAATTTGTTATAGAGGTGTTTTACGATAAATCGATTGCGCGCATTGATAAAACATGAAAACGCCAAGCACGACCACGCAGGGATGCGAATTCTACCCGCTAATTGTAAGGCAGAGCGATAACATGGTAGCAGCGGGTGAAATGGTGAACGGTGGACAAAGCGTGGTACGAAACTTTCTAGTTGAGGTGGCCGAAATTACAGCGTTTCAGTCTTCGTCTACGCCCAAGCTTCAAGAGGATGGGGGAATGTTGTGCAATACGCAGAGATGCGAATTTTTAACACGACCACGCAGGGATGCGAATTTTACTCGCCAATTATAAGACAGCACGATAACATGATAGCAGCGAGTGAAGTGGTGAATAGCCGGTGGACAAAGTGCGGTACGAACTTGGTACGAAACTTTCTAGTCGAGGTGGCCCTGCGTGGTCGTGTTTGACGGGAAATTTTCGCATCCCTGCGTGGTTGTGCTTGGCGTTTTCATGTTTTGTCAATGCGCGCACTCGTTAAAAATATCGGAACTTATGCACTTCGCCCCCCCCTCAAATTTGGGGGGTCCGAAGTGCACTGATCAGTGCAGGGGCCGAAGTGCATAAGTTCCAAAATATCTCTAACAAGTTTGATTCTAGAAAAAATTTTCCTGAAATAGTACTCTGTCATTTACGTCGCTAATCCTTAGTAGTACCATTTTTATTTTTGGAAAAAATATTACGTTTTTTAGCTTGTCCCGATGGCCTATTCGGTCCGAACTGTGAAAATCATTGCTTATGCATGCATGATGGCAAATGTGATCTTGTCACGGGAAAATGCGCATGTTCTCCTGGATGGACAGGTCGATTTTCAAACGCATTTGTTTTTATTTCGATTTTTTTAGGCCCAGCTTGTGAATTCGTATGCCCATTCGGGGCATGGGGCGTAGAATGTAAACAAAAATGTGATTGCTTGAATGGTGCTAGCTGCAACAAAACCGATGGAACTTGTTTCTGCTTGCCTGGAAGAACTGGAGAGCGGTAAGGGTGAACGCTAGTTGCATTTTGCGGGCGCTAGCCGTTGTGACGTCAAAACGATGTCTATGCATCCCTGCGTGATCGTGTTTGAGGGGAAAAATGTAAACAAGATTTAAAAAATTACCGTTTTTTCAACAAAAATGTCCAACTTTTCTATATTTTCAAACAAAAATTGTAATTTCCTGAGCATTTTCCAAAAAAATTTCCACGCTAATTTTTTCTTTTATATAACATTGTTCAAAAAAATTTTTGCAACAAATCGAAAAAAGTTTTTGCGTTGTGACACGGGTTGAAGTAGTCTGTGTGGTGACACGAAAACCCTGATTTTGAAGTTTTTATTGTTCAATTTTTAGATGCGAGCACACATGCCCATTGGGTCATTGGGGTGATAAATGCCAAGAAGTGTGTAATTGCGAGAATGGCGCCCAGTGCGACCCAATTTCGGGACATTGCTTATGTGCGGCTGGCTGGCGCGGTATCAAATGCAATCGGCCATGCTTGAAGGGCTACTATGGTAAAAACTGTGCGCAAGGTTGTCGGTGCCCCAACCAAAAGCCCTGTGATCACATCACCGGACGTTGTCAGTGTCCCAAAGGGTATTTGATTTTTACTTTTTTAAATTTTATTCTAAAATTAGATATACTGGTCATGCTTGTACCGAGTTATGTCCACCTGGTACTTTTGGAGAAGGCTGCAAGTCGAAATGCGAGTGCCCCGAAAATGCCGAATGTGACCCAATTAATGGGAAATGTTTCTGTAAAAGCGGATTTACTGGACCAAAATGTGAACATGGCTGTGTCCAGGGGAAATTCGGCGTTGAGTGCAAAGAAGTTTGTGAATGTGAACATGGAACATGCGTTGAGAAAACTGGCGAATGTATATGCTTCTCTGGCTATATCGGAACAAAATGCGAAATTTCTTGTCCGGCTAATCGATACGGCGAGAATTGTGCAAAAATCTGTAGTTGCGAAAATGGAGGCACGTGCGATCAACTCGGACAATGCAAATGCCCAGCTGGTATAACTATAATCATGTGTATAGCTTAGGGTGACCAAGTTCGAAGAATGAAAATGGCACAAAAAAAATTGAATTTTGGCCAAAAAAATTGAATTTTCGTAAAAAATACAATAAACATTTTTTGAAAAATAAGAATTACTTTTAAAACACAATGAAAATAAGATTTTTCGCATTTTTTCAAATAAAAAAATGTTTTCCTAGGATTTACCGGACTTCAATGCCAACAAATCTGCGCAGAAGGAAGATACGGTCCAGGATGCAAAGAGAAATGCAAATGTGCAAATCAAGCTCATTGCAATCCAAAAACTGGCGAATGCATATGCAGTCTGGGCTACACTGGGAAAACATGTGAGCAGCCTTGTTCTCAAGGAAAATATGGATTAAACTGTAGCCTTGATTGTGAATGTCATGGCGAGGCCAGATGCGGTATATATATATTTTTTGAAAATTTTCCACCGCTCATTTCTTATTCTTAGATCCAATTTCGGGCTGTTGCGACTGTCCAAATGGTCGTTATGGTGTAAGATGTCAATACACATGTCCAATAGGATTTTATGGGTGGTATTGTAGTCGAGCATGTTCTTGTGAAAATAATGCAACTTGTGATCCAGCTGAAGGTAAAATATACTAGCTGCAGTTATTAGCGTTAGCTACAGTTTTTAGCGTTAGCGCTAGCTTCTGCATCAGTTTGCGCATATAATTTTTTGAAAAATTCGAATTTTTTGATAAAAATTGAATTTGTTGTGAAAATAGAATCATTTTTAGGCCGATGTCTCTGCCAGCCAGGCTATTTCGGTGATAGAGTAAGAATTATGATTTTTTATTTCTTTCTATTCAAATTTAGTGCGAACAACGGTGCACAAATTCCACATATGGTCCACAATGCCGCTTGAAATGTGACTGTGGAGACTTCCCATGTAATCCCCAAGATGGAACATGCGAGTGCCCACTTGGTTTACATGGTCCTAAATGCAAGCAAAGTTGTCGCCCAGGAAGATATGGAAGAAACTGCCAGGAGCGTTGTGAGTGCTATAATGGCGCAAGTTGTGATAAAGAAACTGGAAAATGTGCATGTTCAGGTTGGCCACTTCTTTATACAGCCTTTAAAAAAAATTTTTTATAGAAGGATACCTCGGTCCGACCTGCCAACAAGAATATACAGGCAAGTTATTCCCCTTCTCTCCTTATACTAGATTCTATTTTTAGATCCAAACAGCATAGCCAGTCGAGGCGATCTCCCAGAGTTGTTCGAATTCAGAAGAAAGAAAAGATAAACATCAAATCAAGCTTTAAGCTTATACAGGGTGCCCAAAAAGGTGCAATTTTTCGATTTCAAAAAATAGCACTATAAAAGGTTTTTCTATAGCGAATCTATTGCACGCATTGTCGAACCTGAAAACGTTACCTAATCCTTGAAAAGTCCCTGACCCTGATTCGGGGAAGAGATGTGTGTATTGAAACTAAAATAGGCTAATGGTCAGGGAAGGGTTTTAAGGTTTGATAATGTATGCAATCGATTCATCCCATAGAAAAACCTCTTATAGGGTTATCTTAGTGAACAATTAAAAAACCTGAAAAAAAAACATTTAAAAAAATCGAAAATTGTCCCTTTTTGGGGCACCCTAAAGTAGATTTTTTCTTTAATATATAGTTGAGCCCGGTTAATTTTATTTATTATATGCTTATTGTTATATGTAAAAATTGTTTTTGAGATTTTTAAATGACATCGTGCATAATTCTTCTTCGCTGCCATGTTCGTGCCAAGTAATTTTCTATGCTAATTTCGAATAGAGAAAAAGGCAACTTTTCAAGTGTAGAAATTAGTATAGAAAATTTTTAAAATAGTATTTAACATTCCAATTGCGCTTTCTCTATTGAATAAATATTAAAAATATTTAATAAAAATTAGTAATTATTTGTTGCAACGTAAGGAGGAAAATTATTTTACATTTACATTCACAGTGTTTTTACAGTGTAAAAATTTATGTAAATATTTTCATTTCACTAAACCCCTTGGTGCAATTTTTGACGAGAAATAGAATGAGCCCACTCTCGTTCCATGAAAAGCGCAGGAAACCCGAGAAAATGGGTCTTTCAAAAAAATACAATTTTCTCCGGTTGCCTGAGCTTTTTAGCGCCCCGAATAAACTTCAATTTTATACGAAAACGGATGATCTTCTCAAATGGATAAAAAGGAATACATAAAGAATACATGATTTGTATGCAAGATAATGACCGAAGCATAGTTCGCCACATGTTGTTCGTTCTTCAAAGTTAACGAGAAATTGGTTTCGACGTACCAGAATCCGTGTTTACCACCCACCTCAAAGCTCTGATTTTAATCCAATAGAACACCTATGGGAAGAGCTCACGCGCCGCCATAGAGTTATTTATGCGTAGTCATATTCATTTTCCCTTGTTTTGATCAAACAAAAAATGCTACATTAGCACCCGACCGGATCGAATGTTTCATGCCCAACACTTTTTATGTATTCCTTTTTATTCATTTGAGAAGATCTCCCGTTTTCGTATAAAAAACTTTGTTTATGTTATGGAAAATTTTTTTACACAACCATCTCTGAATGAAGTCAATCCCAACCATTTCTTCATTCGCTGTTTATTGTATATGCGAAGAGTAAAAAATGAAGTTGCTACGCAATTTATTCTTATTATTCATTTTATTTGTGTTCTGCCAATTTTCTACAACTATGGCTGAAGGAAGTTTACTCGAAGCACAGGCTGATTTCGCACTCCAGCTATTGAGAGCAAGTGCTCCAAATGCGGAGAAATCGTTGATTCTTTCGCCGGTTTCCATTTCTATTGCATTGGCTATGTGTCATGCTGGTGCAGGCAATGAAACGGCGCTGCAGATTGCCAAGGCTATTGCTAGTGGTGAGAATTTTTTGTGCGAATTTGTGGAGTTTTGGATAGTTGAAAAAGTGTTGAAAGTTGGCAAAAATCGCTACAGCAACAGGATTTTGAATTGAAAAATGCGTTGAATTTTGAACAATTGATAAAACAGGCTGGGCAAAAGAATACAAATGAACAGGATAGTTCAAACTAAATTTCGCCATTTCGAAAATTTTGGACCAGATGAGAGAAAAAGTTCACACAAACAATAAAAATTCTTTAAAAGAAAAAACTCCCCAAAAGTGGAATGATCCTTTAAAAAATTTAGGCTCGGCTTCAAATGAAGACATCCGCAAGCATTTTTCATCTCTTATGGCCGAGTTGAATGCGCCAAATAAGACGTATACGCTGGACTCGGTCAACCGCATTTATGTCAACAACAAGTTCGAACTCTTGGACACCTACAAGAAAATTCTTACTGAAAGCTTCGAAGGGCAATTTGAAAACGTTGACTTTAGCAAGGCTCCTGAAGCTGCTCAAGTAATATTTAAAAATTTCATTAAAAGCTTAAGGACCAGTCCTCTCGGAAAAAAGACTATGAAAAAATGATATATTCGGAAATGTTCTGAATCGTAGTTTTTGTAGAAAATTGCGTTTGAAGTTGGCGATTTTTATAAAAATCTGTGTATTACAACGAAAACAAGAATGCAGTGAAAATTTGTCCCTGAATCAATAACAGTTGTGTATTGACGCGACAATTTTAAAAATTTTTTCGTTTTTCATCGACTTACGAAAACTTCCAAAATTTTTTTGAAATAAACAACTTTTATTGGTTCGGGGACGAATTTTCACTGCGTTCAAGTTTTCGCTGTAATACACAGATTTTTCAAAAATCGTCAACTTCAAACGCAATTTTCTCAAAAACTACAACGATCCAGAACATGCTGTAAAAGCAAAAAATGCGCCATTTTTCATGAACTTTCCGAATATATAACTTTTTCATAGTGTTTTCTCCCGAGTGAACTGGTCCGTTAACTTGTAGAAAATCAATGCTTTTGTTGAAAAAGCCACCCGGGACAAAATCCGCAACTTGATTTCCCCTGACACGATCAATAGTTTAACGAGAGTCATCTTGGTCAATGCCATCTATTTCAAAGGCAACTGGGCAGATAAGTTTAATAAGGAGAGGACAGAAGAAAGGCCATTCTATTTGTCTGAAAATAATGAACGACAGGTGCAAAAAATTAATCGTTTTTTCAAATTTCTCCTTTTAGGTACAAATGATGAAGAAGACGGCCAAGTTCCCATACTATGAAAATGAGAATGTCCAAGTGCTCGGCTTGCCCTATCAAGGTGAAGAAATTTACATGTATATCATCTTGCCAACGAAACGTTTTGGCTTGAGTGAAGTCCTTAAAAATCTGACTGGTGAGATGCTGATTGGTTTTGTGCAGAATCGATGGGCTTCCAAAGTGCATGTAAGAAGTTTTTTGGTGATAAATAACCGACTTTTCGGACGTTTCAATGAATTTTTGTTCCAAAAATGTGCCATGTATTATTTTTCATAGTTTATACCAGTAACGATTGAAAAAAGTTGTAAGAAAAGGTCTTTGGCGTTTAATAAAAAATTTTGAAGCTCTTGCCCCTGAAGAGACGCAATCAACAGGATTCCAAAAACTGATACTTTTTAAAAGTAATTTTATGGAAAAATATCCTCTAAAGGCTTAGGCTTAAGCTTAGGCTTAAGGTTAGGCTTAGGCTTAACCTTAGGCTTGGGCTTAGGCTTAAGACTAAGTTTAAGTCTAACAATGATTGCTCACTAGCTGCAACATCTCTTTTGGAAAAAAATTTTTTGCATGTGAAAGTACACGAAAAATGAAGATTTTTAAGCTAGGTCCTAGCGGCGGGCAGAAAGAAAATTTTTTGGCTACAGCCATTCCAATACTATAATCTTTTGTACCCCCTTAAAGGGGGTTACATTCTGCGACCATTTGGGAGAAAAAAATTTTTTGTAAAAATGACCCTATTGGGGGTAATTCGATGCGATAAATCGATTGCGCGCATTTCCAAAGCATGAAAACGTTTCCTTGACTGATTCAGGGAGTAAAGTGGGTGTATTGAAGCGAAAATCAAACATTTTCGGGGAGATAGAGTCCAAAATGTGTTGGGGGTCAAAATTATGGTTTAAAGGAATGGTCATAACTTTTTATGGTTAAAAGCTTTTTCAATAACTCTTTTTGCATTTGACAGAGAGTGAAAAGACGCAAAGTATGGTATATTAACCCCCTCCTCCTTGTAAGCCTAGGCTTAAGCATAGGGCCAACAAGCCTTTAGAGGATATTTTTCTATAAAATTACTTCAAAAAAGTATCAGTTTTTGGAATCCTGTTGATTGCGTCTCCCCAAGGGGAAGAGTTCCAAAATTTTTGGTACTAGTTCGGATGTGCGAGGACCCAAAATGACAGGGTTCAAAATCCGGAAAAAGTTTTTTTTCTAAAAATGACCCCTATAGGGGTTTTTCTATGCGGCGAATTGAATGCTCGCATTCTCGATGCGTGAAATTGCTCTTCTTTGACCTTGATTCAGGGTCGGTGTATTGAAGCGAAAATTAAAACTTTAACTTTTTATAGAAAAAATGGACGTTTCTGGGGTTTTTCGAATTTTCATTCAAATTGGATGGTGTTTAAAATTCGCATAACTGTTTCCCGCCATACGACCACGCAGGGATGCAGCATTCGAAAAATAATACAAATACTCTTATCCCCAGAAACGTCCATTTTTTATATAAACAACTAAAAGTTTTGATTTTCGCTTCAATTTACCGACCCTGAATCAAGGCCAAGGGAGCTTTTCACCTGTCGGGAATGCGCGCATTTGATTCGCAGCATAGAAAAACCCCTATAGGGGTCATCTTAAGAAAAAATATAAAAATTTTCCGGATTTTGAATCCTGGGGTCGCTAATCCGAACTAGTGCAAGCTTTTTTGCTTAACTTTAGGTTGAATTGCCTCGTTTCAAATTGGAAACTTCACTTTCGTTAGGCGACACCCTTCAAAAACTTGGAATTGTTGAAGCTTTCAAAGAAGATTCAGCCGACTTTTCTGGCATGACTGGAAGCAAGGATTTGCATATTTCTGAAGTTGTGCATAAAGCTTTTATCGAAGTAAGTTGACTTCAAGCTCTGAATCGTCGTAGCTTTCGAGATGATTGCGTTTGAAATGTTGAATTTGTGTACATGTTTTCATTGTAATACACAAACTTTTTTGCGGAAAAATCGATTTTTGTATCGAAATTTTCATAAAATTAACATTGTAGCAGTTTTGTATAGCTAATGAGATCAACAAAATGAAATCAAAATTATCCAATTTGAAAATTGTTTTGGGTTATTGAAACGAAAACATGAATCAGAATTTTCGTTTCAATAACCCAAAACAATGTTCAAATTGGATAATTTTGATGCCATTTTGTTCATCTCATTTAGCTATAAAAAACTGCTATAATGTTCATTTTATGAATATTTAAAAATTCGATACAAATCGATTTAAAAATTCAAAAAAGTTCTGTATTACAACGAAAACATGTACACAAATTCAAACTTTCAAACCCAATTATCTCGAAAACTATAACGATTCAGAACATACCATAAAAACAAAAAATACTTCATTTTTCATGAATTTTTCGAATTTCTATAAAAAATAGCAAAAAATATTTTTCCGAAGTCTGAACTTTTTCGAGATTTCGTCTATTAAAATGTCCTAGCGCCTTACCTGGAGGTAGCCAAAAATTTTCCATTTTCTCCCGCCCTGACACATTTACCTCTATTTTATGCCGATTATTGTTTAGGTGAATGAAGAAGGCACCGAAGCGGCGGCGGCCACCGGGGTTGGTGAGTAACATTCCCTCGTTTTCAAAAATTCACTTTTTTTCTAGGATATCAACTCTATTCGTCGCCACCAATTTTCATAGCCGACCATCCTTTCCTTTACTTGCTAGTTAGCAACTCGGGACATATTGTTTTCACCGGAATATTCCGAAGCACGTGAACATGTTATTTTCATTTATTAGTTAAAGGACCAGTCCACTTTTGGGGAGTTGCTACCATGTTATAGAGCACAAAATTTGGAGCATTTTTTGCTTTTACAGTACTACTTGAAAATCTAACGGTAACGAGTTATGAGCGAAACAAAATTGGGAAAAAATTTTCAAATTTGCCTGTACTCAGGCATCAATCAGATTGTTTATTGAAACGATTGAATAAAACATTAT
This sequence comes from Acrobeloides thornei, assembly GCA_034699885.1. Classification (NCBI taxonomy): domain Eukaryota; kingdom Metazoa; phylum Nematoda; class Chromadorea; order Rhabditida; family Cephalobidae; genus Acrobeloides; species Acrobeloides thornei. The sequence goes on from JAQGCP010000207.1 coordinate 17,973, forward strand.
AAAATTCAAAAACCTTGAACATTTGGGAAGAAATACAGCATTTTTTTATATCTACCGAGACGAATCAAATAACACCAAAATTATTGAATTTGAACAATGTTTTGGGTTATTGAAACGAAAACATGCAATCAGGGTTTTCGTTTCAATAATACCAAACATTGTTTAAATTCAAGAATTTTTGTGTCATTTGATTCGTCTCGCCGAGATATAAAAAATGCTGTATTTATTTTTTCTCAAATGTTCAATGGTTTTGAATTTTAGAATGTTTTATTCAATCGTTTCAATAAACAATCTGATTGATGTACAGGCAAATTTGAAAATTTTTTTTGCAATTTTGTTTCGCTCATAACTTGTTACAATTAGATTTTCAAGTAGTGCCGTAAAAGCAAAAAATGCTCGAAATGTTGTGCTCTATCACATGATATCAAAAACACAAAAGTAGACTGATCCTTTAATTTGAATATCTATCCGGTTTCAAGGCTTCTAAGCTTATCTTACGTTTGTGCCCATTTTTGTTGTTGTGATATTTGTTTTATATGTTTTTTAAGTGATGTGTATTGACTAATAAAATAAAGCAATAAATACCTCTAACAAGTTTGATTGTTAGAAAAAATTTTCTTGAAACAATAGTACCCTGTGGTCGCCTTTCTTAGTAGTACCTAAAAAATTTTTACCATCTTCACATTGCCTTCCAATAAAACCCAGAGGGCAATTTTCGCCATAACGATCTGGTGAGTACAGGGTTCGGCAATCTGGTCCAGCCCAGCCTTATAAATGGTGACATTTGGCAACAAATGGTGTTAGCTCTTTGTCATCTAATAAGATAAGATTTTAAACCATTTTTGATTGATATATCTGATGCGGCGCAGCTATACATGCTCGCATATTTATGACCAAAGTACATTTCGATCATGCATATCTGGGCATGGTCGATCACAATACTGACCTCTCAGGCATGGTTCGACAAGTTTGTTCAGCACAATCATATTGAAACTTGGAATGAGTATACGACCCAGCGCTATGCTTATTATGTTGTTACTGCTTCCGACAACTTTTATCGCTGCATTTGTCTTCAGGGTTCAAAAAAGAGCACTGTGTGCATGCAGTATGGATGATGATCAGTGATGGACTTCTTTAATATCCAGATGAAGTTACTGCCGCTCCATTGAAAACTCGACACAGAAAGCGCGGACGTCCTAAATAGGGCTGAACCTGCTTTAAATATGAAATAATTTTTTATCGATTTATATGTAAAAAGTCAAAAAACCGTACTTTTGAGTTTTTTTGGCGAAAAATTTTCAAACAAATTTTTTTCAAAAATCGCATGAAAATACCCCCTTATAGGTGATTTTTGAAAAATTTTCACCAAAAGTACGGTTTTTTTGGCTGTAATTAATTGTTTCAACGTAAGCTATCATTGTTATTTTAAATCAGCCACCACACCAGTAAACAAAATTCCACCACGTCGATTAACAATAGAATAGAAGAATGGTTGGTCTGCTTTGAAGACCAATGGTGGTCCCATGGGCATTGGGAGAGACATACGTGTCATAACAACACCTTAAATTTACATAAAAATCAAGGGTGTCAGATTTTTAAATTCGCATAATTAATCGAGTTCAAGTTGGTCCATCAAAGAAACGAATTTTCAAAAAAGTTTCTTCGCAAACCCCCTGCTGAACAAATTTCAACAGGGGGTTGTGAAGAAACTTTTTGAAAACTTGTTACTTTGGAGCTACTGCACTTTATGGGGGGAATGAACGTGGTTCGGGGTCGAAAAATTTTTTTTCTCGAAAATGACCCCCTAGTGGTAAAATTTTACGGGGAGCTCGAAAAAAATATTTTCGAAGCCTAAAAAC
>JAQGCP010000208.1:0-19828 GCA_034699885.1 Acrobeloides thornei
CTTTTATTTTGCTAACCCATCCTCGGACATGGGTTAGTTAAACCCGGGTTAAAGGCTAAACTCGGGTTAGTATAAAAGATGAGAATCACAATTTAGGATTAACTTTTCTAAACCCGGGTTAAAGAGGCTCTTAAACTGGGTTAACGAAACCCAGGTTAAGGTCTTAACCCGGGTTTAGAATGAAAGATGAGAATACGGGTTAACCCGACTTAACCCGGGTTTAGCTTCTTAACCCGGGTTAACATCCTTAACCCAAAGATGAGAATAAAACCCCTGGCATGCAAGATAGCGCTAAAAAGCTGTATTTTTCGAACTTTTTCGTAAAAACGTTGGCTAAAACGAGTTATTTTTGACTAAAAATGCCAAAAATCATCATATTAAAAGTCGTAGATTTTAAACCTGAGCATTGCTATTGAAGAGAAAAACTCCATGAGCTTTTCCATCATTCTCTAGACCCATGTAAAACGGATGAACACCTAAATTTTTATAAGAAAGCATCAAAATTTAACTAAACCATATAAATTTGCTCCCAAATTAGTTTCACCATCTCTAGCCCACATTCCCCAACTATGATACTTTGACATGTCATGCTAAACTTGTTTTTAGAACTTATAAATTTTCTTGGCCCACCTTTAAACTTGTGTGAACATTTTCACCGAAACCATAGATGTTATCAGAGGGCAAATAACTGGCTATCTGAAGAAATTTATCCGCAAATAATAGTCCTCCTAATGAGGTGTCCCAAATTTTTGTTCCAGAGCTTTGTCTTTGTATGGCAAACGAAAATATGGAATCGTTAGTTTTTACAACAGAAAATTGATCGGACGAAGCAAGGTTAGGAGATAGATTGACAGGAATTGGTGGTATGTATCTGTAATAGATTCCGATCAATTTTTTTCAAGTTTTCTCACCTTGTGGTTCCTTTTGGAGTGATCGATATATGAATTCCACTACCAATTTGTTTAGTTTGGAAAATGAGCTCATCAAAATCTTGTCCAAACGGATTTTTTGGACTTGTTGAAGATTTTTTAAGGGTTAATGGATTGTTATTTATAGGATCTTCTGTTATATATCCCGTATTTTGAGGAAAATAACAATTTGGTTTACCTATACCAGCTGAATCCTAAATTACATTTTTTATATAAAGGGGTCATCCAGATATTACGTAATCATGTTAGGAGGGGGAGGGGGTCGGCTTTCCTCATAAAAATTGATTACGTTATTTATAGGATCTTCTGCTATATATCCCGTTGGCCCCACGTATTGCTGGTCAAGTCTTAGATAAATAGACGAGGGTGAGGGGAGCATCTACAAGCGATATGATTTTGTAAAAATATTACGGGCGTACTATCCCAAATACATCCACGATAAACACAAAGTTCTTCTGGAATTGATATCGATGGACTACATGTGATCCTTTTCTTTGAGTCTATAGTTGTCTGTGTAAAGCCAAAAAGCCAAATGTTTGCATAGAGAATAAAATATACCCACATTTTTGTTCTGAAATGAAAAAAAACTAAAAATTTGACATTGTTTTCTGATGGAAACATTGCTATACCGAAATTTTTACTTATAAAGTGTTCTACGAGCAAATTGATAAGAAGGCATGATAGTCGTAAAAGGTCGGAACAGAATTTTAACATATGGGTATTATTCTAAAAGAATGTGCCGTACAAGCAAACAATGCTCGAAATTGTGTGCTCGAAATTTTGGCCGAAATTGTTTTAAAAATCGGGTTATTTGAGGTGGGTCATATATGACCCAGTGGGCTCGAAGTGGTCAAATTGCATAAAGATTAATTTATTTGTAGTTCGTAAAAATATCGTTAAATTCATACGTGTTTATGGAATCTTCATCGGCATTATCCTCATCCGTATCTTTTCCATCTTCCGGAGGCACTAGCGCAATATCTAGGAAGATTTTAAGCTATTTTGCTTCCGAAATGGGTTTAAGTTAACTGCTCTAGAAGTCATTTACATTGCGTTCCACATATGACCCAGTGGGCGTTAATGGGTTATATATGCTTTCTCTCAACTTTTTTTTGTTTTAAATACCTTTTTTTATACTTATCATTTTGCCTCATAATGTTAATGCCATTAGGCCGTTTATGTTGTATTATTTTTTATATTACAATATGATATGAAATAAATAAAATAAATAAATATCAAAAAATGATAGTTGATCAGAAATCAAGCGCATTTGTAGAAAAAAAGTTATGATAAAAACAAAAAAGGTGATACATGAAAATAACCTAGACTTCAAGTTTGTGGCAACACTTTTTGGCGTAGGCTCACCCCTCAGGAGCTATCTGCGATATTTTGAGATATTGCCTCTTAAAATCATATTTCTGGGGGTAATTTCATGCGGGGAATCGATTGCGCACATTCTCGAAGCTTGAAAACGCTTCCCTGATTCAGGGAAATTAGTACATGTTGGATTTTCGCTTCAATACATACTCTTATTTCCCTGAATCAGGGTCAAGGAAGCATTTTCAAGATTCGGGAATGCACGCACTCGATTTTTCGCATGATTTTAGGCCTATATACACTGTTTTGGCAAAAAGTTTTTTAGAGATTACCCCCCCCCCTTTTAACATAAGAGTATCGTCTTGAAATGGACATAAATTTTGATTAGTTTAACATTTTAAATTACATATAAACAATCTAGGATGACGGAGTCTAGGCGTTATGACAAAGATCGATACGCTTATCCCAACGTACCATAACGTGGTGGTCCTGACAAACTTCCATACATAGGATATAAAAGTACTAGAAAAATTACGATTGGAATCATTAAACACAAACAACAAAATATAGCAACTATGATTAACATTGAATTCTCTTGATTGGATGACCATCTCCTCGTCGGCCTAGAAATCGGTCTTTCTGAATACGTAAATCGAACAACATCTGGCCCATATCCCTCTGGGTTTGAAAATTTATCGTGCAAATAAGTAGAAGCCATATATTTTCAGTAAAAGTTTCTACCAAAATCAATATAAAAATCTATAGCAAACAAACAAACATCGTACAACAGTAAATAAATAATGCATAAGAGGAGAAAAGAGAAATATTCGAGAAAGGGAATAGGATCTTGTTATTGATTTTATGCGAGGAGAAATGGGTGTTTATTTGTTTGAGATTATATAACGAGGAGCATAGTTCTCTCGGTACGCTCTGGACCGTCCGATCTTGCAAGTTAAGCAACGTTGGGTCCAGAGTGTCTAAGTTCGGTTTCTGAAGCTTTGGGTATGTGGAATCCCCTGGCCTCGGGGCGTTGGGCATGCGTAGAAAACCTCCTAATTTGGGAGTAATTCCTGTTGTGGAAAGGTCATGATTTGTTAATAGATGGAAGCCATGAAGCCAGAGAAGATGAACGTCGCAAGTTTCGACCTCCATAGGCGGGGCAAATTTTTGCCTCAAAGAAAAACTTTTTTTGTTTCGCTTTATCGCTTTTGCTTGATTGTTTTAAACTATTTTTTGCGAAGTAATTTCTCGACAGCCCCTTTACTTGATTACCTTTTATTTACCCGAACGTAGAATACCATGTGTTTATATGTTTTATTCTTAAGAAGTTTTTTTAGAGAGAAAAATCACACGACATACCATCGTTTGCGTCGATGTCACATTTTCTCTCATAATTTTCTTAGAAAAGATACAAAAATAAATTAAAATTTCAAGCCTTATTACATCCAAGTCATGCGAATATTACATACAACTCTTTGAAAAATGTATAAAAAATTATGTTAGCTATATGAGCACGATATAAACAAGATCATTATGAGCATGGTTAATAAGCCTTCTTAGTAAAAACTCCTATTATGCGTTTCGAAGTAGAAATTTTTAAACTCTATGAGCTTTTACATTATTAAAGAGGAAATAGTTTTTAATTTTATCAGATCAACCAACAGTTGAACCCGTATTTGCCATCGTAGAAGACGCCAATAATGTTGAAAATATGCCCCTGGGGGTTTTCTCATGCGAGGAATCGATTGCGAATGTGATGGACTTTTATTGTAAACGGTGTTAAATCGGGCAGGTGCCAGTTGGTGACATAAAATCTCTACCAAGGCTTAGGCCTAGGCTTAGGTTTAGGCTAAGGCCTAAGCTTAGGCCTAAGCCTAGAGCTAAGCCTAAACCTAAGCCTAGGCTTAGGTCTAGGCCTTGATAGAGATTTTATGTCACCAACTGGCATCTGCCCAATTTAACACCGTTTTTTGCCTTGTTCCTCAAGTTTAGCTCTATCAAAAATATTACAACCCACAAACCGCCTTTTAAGTGTTAACTAACCCGGGTTTAAGATGAGAAGACAGGTTAAATGAGTGCGTTAAACCCGGTTTAGTAAACCCAAAGATGAGAATAAGGTCCCAGAAGTCCATTCGGCAGCTAAAAACTGCCCTAAAAATCTTTGAAAAATACGAGAAATGTTTTGGTTATGACTTTTTGAAAAATTCCACGAACCCAACTTTGCATGTTCTTTGTAAGCTCTTTGAAGTTTGAGTTCTAAACCTTATGCAAAATTAAAATAGCTAGAGATCCCCATGGATCACAACTTTAAAGCTTTAAAATAATTATGTTATTTATGATGAGGTATTGAAGAGACAAAGCCTATAATGAGGTATATAAACTACATACAATGATATCTAAAACTAAAATTAAATTGCAACTTACAAGGAATGCTCAACATAGGAAACGCGGATCTTGACAAGAGGCCTAGTGGGTTTGAAAGAACTCAAAAGAAAAATTTTTAGCTACGGAGCGTTTAAGGTTTTTCTTTTGTAACAAGATCTAACTATGTTTAAATTAAGCCTCTGTGGTGCAGTGGCGAAGTCGTCGGCCGTTCACCACAATAGAGCGGGGTTCGACTCACAGCTCCGGCAAAAAAGCTTTGCGGAAGATTTTAAGCCAAAAATTTTTCTTTGGGTTCGGATCCAAAACATATGCCATAATTGTTTTCAGGTCGAGTACGTTCAAATTCACTAGGCCTCCTGTCAAGATCCGCGTTTCCTATGTTGAGCATTCCTTATTAGGTTGAAGGACTTGGTATTCCATTTGATTCAAATATTTTTTAAAATTGGCATGAACGACTCAGATTTTCCATCTACAACTTATTCTTACTTCACAGACCCTGGTTATCAAGATATCTTATATCAACCCTGTATCGCGATTTATTATATAATAGCTGGTCTCTTAACATTCATACTAAATCTATACCTTATAATGCTATTTTGTAAATTTAAAAAGTTGAGAAGCAATGCTTGTAATGTCATCATAATCTTCCAATGTACAACTGAATTGTTTATTGGATATGGTTGTGTTATGAGGGGAATTATACTTCTTATTTCAACGAATTTTGTTATTCTCAATTTTGTCCCTATATTTTGTACATTTGTGGGGGCGATGTTTAGTTTCGGTTATCGTGTTGGTCAAATCATCGCATTATTGTTGGCCTTTGATCGATTTTTGGCTATTTACAAGCCAACTTACTATGCACAGAGACAGAATAAAGTAAGGATTACTAAATAAAAATTAGAAATGAAGTAAAAAAAATATCTTTGATAATATTTTTTAAAGGGGGGAGGGTCCAAATTAGGGCCCTTTCTCCAAAAAATGACCTTCTTTTTGAAAATGGCCTTCTGGGGGTAAAAATAGGGCGAAAAGTCGATTGTGCACATCCCCGTCTTGTGAAAATGCTTCATTCACCTTGTTTTTGGGAAAATAGCACTATTTTTAACGTGAAATAGCGTGAAAGCGACGGGGATGTGAAAACGTGAAAGCGACAGGGATGTTCACAATCGATTTTTCACCCTAATTTTACCCCTAGAAGGTTATTCTTCAAAAAAATTTTTTGGAGAAAGGGCCCTAATTTGGACTCCTCTTTAAGACTACCATGATCACACATGCGGTGATTATAATTGTTGTCTTTGTTAGTCTCATATTTTTATATGAATATGGTTCGTTTTCGGCGAATAGTTTCGTTTCGTTAAGTTATTGCTTATATGGAACTGGCTATTATTGGGATCGAATAGTCCCATTTTATTCTACTGTTATGACGATCGGATTTTTTGGTAATTTTTTGATACTTAATTCAACGATCGGCTATCCAACGATAAGATAATTATGATATACTGCTTTTTAGTCATTTACTTGACAAGCCAAGTATTGTTCGCAATTTATGTATCATCTAAGAAAACACAAAATAATCATTCAAAGTTATCGAAACAGCAAAGGAAACTTTTTACTTCGGTTTCTTTGGTATTGTTATGTCACGGCCTTTTCTATGCTTTTCCTTCAACGTTGCAACTACTACAAAGAGTAAGTTGGTTAAACCTTTATGAGAAATGGTCACGAAGGTCGCTACGAAACAGCTCACTTAACCTGGTAATGCGCACACTATCATCCAGATAGTTTTTTGTTGAAAAAAATATATTTAGAATAAGGACACCACGAATAAGCATATTATAAAATTTTTATTTTGATCGGATGTTACTTCTAATGTATCATATATGATAGAGTGCGCATAACTAAGGCCTAAGAAAAAATGTGTGCCTTAAAAAATGCCTTAAGCTTTAGGCCTTATGCCTTAGACCTTATGCCTTAGACCTTATGCCTTAGACCTTATGCCTTAGGCCTTATGCTTTAGGCCTTATACCTTAGGCCTTAAAAAGGTTAAAAAAAGTTACAAAAGAAATATTGTCCTTATTTTTAAAAAAATATTAAAAACGAAAGGAAAATACCCAGATATTATCAAAACAACTTCGTGTCGATAACCCACCGTAACTTTTACCCCCCTCCCCCTTTAACACCATCGTTTTTAGCAATTCAATCTGTTTGGTAACGCTTTTAATTTTCCGGGGTATTTTATTAATTTTGGCTCTGTATTATACGGGATTTTAAACGCTATAATTTTTGGATTGAAACATCAAGAGTTTAAAGAATGTTCCATGAAATTTTATAATCAATTAAGAGGAAAACAAGCATCGTTTGTTGTGCATCCTATTAATAAATAATCAAATATTCATTTTTTTAAATGATTTTTACTAGTGCTTCGACGTTTTTTATATTTTTATTATTTTCATGTAATTGTCTAGCTTTTATTGATGGTAAATTAAGAAGTTTATTTAAGAAAAAGTAAAATATCTGCGAAATGCGCTTACGCCTTTTCGTTAAACCCGTAAACGATAGATACAAAAAAATAATAGAGAACAAAAAATTTTTATTTTATATTATAGATTTATCTTCTTGTGCTACTTCATTATATTTCTTTGACGTAATTTCTGTAAATTTGGCTGGTTTATCTGTTGCCAGGAAACAAAATAGGGTATTTGCCTAAAAAATGGTTATAGATTTAAAAGTGAAATTTTCGAAAAAAATTTGATGGAGCCGAAAAAACTATTTTTTGTATTTTTGTGTGTTTTTTGGGATCAAAAATCGTGAGAGCAGGGATAAAGTGATCTAACCTTTCCAAATCGACGCGAAAACTTATTTTCACGCGCATATAAGAGGTTTTTATAACCGGGGAATCGATTGGCGATGGTTTCAGCAAATTTTCTTGACCCACCTATCCCAGGATTTTTCAAAAAAAATCCTGCGGAAAATGAAAATTTTTTTAGATTTTAGCGGTTTCGATTGTAATATGGTTTTTCCATACGGGGAACATGGATCCGAGCGATTTGAGTCATTCCGGACCGAATATGATCGAATTTTTGCGGAAATACACCCTCAGGAAGGTAGGGGTACAAAATCCCGCAGGTACATCCAAATTCAAAGTGTTCGTAGACTTTAAGGGTCTCGAGAAAAACCGTTTTAAGTGACCGGGCAGGGATCAAAAAATCTGTGCTCTAAAAAGGTACTCTAACAGTGCGCGAAGCGCGTCCCAATGCAGGCTTAGTAGCTCAGGGATGCCCAGCAAGTGCTGCAAGTTTGCTGCAACTAACATCTATCCCCATGTATTGCTGGTCGGGCTCTATAAACAACTTACAATAATACACAACGCTCCTAGAGCATAAAATACATGTTTCCATTGTTCTCTTGAGCTATCATCAGTAACAAAGAGGCTAACTAGCGCCGGTGCTGCAAATAAAGTTATGCATTTGATAAACTGAATGTTTGACACGACAAAATGACTATATTGCCTAAAAAATTTTTTCCATATTTATAGCTTTTTACGTTTGTTTACCTCGAGACCAACGTTGCACATTTATAAAAACCGGCACAATTGGAAACAAGTAGACAATTGATTGCGGCCATGATCCAATATCCTAACCAAGGGTTGTCATCTGGTACATATCCAAGAAGGAAAAATAAGATTGCTGATGGTACCAGAGAAGCGGAGTTGAATACGATCATTTTTAATCTTTCTGATAGTGATCTAAAAGTAGAATAAAAATGGTTAAAATTTAAAAACCAAATTTTTTGGTGCTAGTCGACTATAGGTATTCAATGAAACTTTATGTATCCAATGTAACTTTACAAATCCGACGAGGACCAAAACGAAAAAACTATCCAGGGTATTGGGTTCTCATCTCATCCAAAATATGCTGAAAAATTTTCTTATCCCCATGAAACCTACGAAACATTTATTGATATAAATAGGTTGGAAGGAGTTCGGAGTTTGTCCCGTGCAAATGGCGCAGACTAGTCTTTAAAGCTCCCAAGTAGCTTCAATTCCTTGTGTGTGTACTTGAGGGTTCGTTGGGTCAACAAAATAAAGGTGATGGTTGACCCAATGGTGATCGTACTGCTGCTGAAGGGTTCTTATCCCCCATAAGCTGACCAGCCGTCAAACGTGATGATACTCCCAGCCTCTATAACGAAATAAAGGTGATGGTTGACCCAATGGTGATCGTACTGCTGCTGAAAGGTTCTTATCCCCCATAAGCATATCAGCAGTCAGATATGATGATACTTCTGGCCTCTATATTGTCAGCTATTATAGGCAAAAGTTTTGCAGCAGTACGATCGGCTACATTAAAAAGCATAACATTATTTGTACCCCTTTCTAACATCCCGAACACCCAATCTTAAATTTAGATTTTTTTCATTGGATACTTAAAGCTTTATTGGATACCTATTGTCGACTAGCACCATTTTTTGAGGATATCTAGTCTGTGCCCCACCCCTTCCAACCACTTACTGGCACTTGTCACTAATATAACCGCATACAAGCCGAACAATGATCGATAGAAAAACAGTTAGACTTCCAAGAATCCCAGTTTTTGCTATACCAAACTTGAGCACGTTAGCAAAATACGTCGGTCCATACATGTACAGAAAAACTAAGGTACCAAGTCCAGCTAGAGAATTCAACCAGACTGTTAACACTATCGGGTTTTTACAAATCTCCTAAATTTATTATCGTGCTAAAAATTAAATTGGAAAAATAAAAAAATTGAGTTGCTAAAATTACCCAATATGGCACAAAACTGTCCATTTTGATGTGAGCTAAGCTTTTGTCTTTGTGAATTTCTTCCAATTCTTTTTCAGAAACATTTTTATTATTTTGTGGTTCGTCGCTATACCATAAAAACCAGAGTATAAATAAAACGGCACAAGCTGCTGCATGTGCATAATAGACAGATGGCCATCCAAGAGTTTCGCATAACTAAAAATTGGGGATATTGGAGGTCTTTTTTTTTAGTTGCTAAACATGGTGTTCATCTCTTTTATTTGTTGCTTTTAATACTTACAATTCCCGCGACCGGATTTGTGATCAACGAAGAAATCGGCGTATAACTTGTTAATACTGCTAGGAAGATCGCGTTTTCTTTTAACGGAGCCCATATCGAACAAACAATACCAACGCCAGCAAAATTTGCTGCATATGCAATTCCCTAAAATATATCATCTTTACGTCGATCAAAAATGGATTTTTCGATTTTTTTCGAATTTTTCAATTTTGTAACATTTTTTCCAATTTTTTCAAATTTTTTCGACTTTTTTCCAATTTTTTCAGATTTTTTCGATTTTTTCCAATTTTTTCTAATTTTTTCGACTTTTTTCTAATTTTTTCAAAATTTTCGATTTTTTTTCAATTTTTTCGAATTTTTTTAATTTTTTAACATTTTTTCAACTTTTTTCCAATTTTTTCGAATTTTTTCAATTTTGTAACATTTTTTCCAATTTTTTCAACTTTTTTTTCAATTTTTTCAAATTTTTTCAATTTTTTAACATTTTTTCCAACTTTTTCAATTTTTTCATCGTAAAAAAGAAACCTGTAAAAATCTCGCTGCATGAATCCACCATATCCCTATAGATGCTACCCACGGAATAATAAGTGTGGACAGCGTTGAAGCGACTCCCGCAAAAAGAAATACGAATCTTGCTCCGTAGTGAGTGTATAGCCAATTTAATGGAAAAGTAGCAACGATAGAACCGACGCCAACGGCATAATTGAGCATGGATTTGTCACTCTGGGTAAAATTAACAGTCGGTCCATTTGAGGACGTGCTTCCATTTTTTGGGGTCATGCAAACGACGGTGAAGTTTAAAGTGTAGATGTTCGAACTGACCGATGTTAGACATAAGGATGCCAGGATTAATATAAAATATCGGTAGCGGTCGCGAAATCGTGATCTTGAAGGTTTTGTTGAGGGTGCATTCAGAAGAATTTTACCATTTTCTTGTAGCTCCATCAGGTTTTACTCGATTAAAAAACTATCAGAGATAAAAATCTATACGTCTAGGTAAAGAATTTCTCAATAAGACTACAAAGAACGCTCACATTTCAATACTATTTAAAGCTGATATTTTGCCAACACTACGAGAGTTCATTGTTTGGACATTTGTTAGACATTGATTGCTCTATGCATTCTGCTAATGCATTTTACGTAGCTCTATAATTTATATTTTATGCATAGAATGGTGCACGACGCCAAAGGCAATCTATCTGTTTAATTGGCAATATCTTTAAAGGGGCGTATTTTTTAGCGGATGAGAACAAAATTTTTTTTTTAATTATCTAAGCCTTTAGAGACATTAGGTAAAGAATCTAACAAGAACACAGAAATATATCAATTTTTAGACAAACTCATAGCAAATGATCAATCAGGAAAATTTGATTTCGCTTTTATCGATGCTGATAAAACAGGATACCTTGAATATTACTTCAAATGTATGACACTTCTCAGATCTGGTGGTGTCATTCTTGTAGATAATGTAAGAAAGAATTTGTTTATATATCCTTAAAAAAATTGAAGAAAATCGAAAAAATTGAAAAAAAAATCAAAAAAATTTTTTAAAAATTGAAAAATTTGTTAAAAAATTCGAAAAAATTTTAAAAAATCGAAAAAATCGAAAAAAATAGAAAAAAATCGAAAAAATCAAAAAAAATTGAAAAAATTGAAAAAAATCAAAAAAATTTTTTAAAATTGAAAAAATTGTTAAAAAATTCGAAAAAATCAAAAAAAATAGAAAAAAATCGAAAACATTTTAAAAAATTGAAAAAATAGGAAAAAAATAGAAAAATTCGAAAAAAATAGAAAAAAATCGAAAAAATTTTTAAAAAATCTAGAAATTGAAAAAAATCAAAAATTTTTTAAAAAATTGGAAAAAATCGAAAAAAATTGAAAATATTCTTAAAAAATCGAAAAAATTCTAAAAAAATAAATTTAGTCCTTATGGCAAGGGCAAGTTGTCACAAACCCAGATAAGAATGAAGATACTCGTGCAATTGTCAAGTGTAATGAAATGATCTCGAATGATCCCAATTCGAATAGTGCTTTGATCAACATCGGGGATGGATTGCATATTGCTTTTAAGAAATAAATACTTAAGTTTTTTTAAATAATTTACCCTTCATGTTGTAATTTAAACAATAAAAATTTTATTTCGCAGCTCTATAGTCTCGGATAAAAAAGATTTCTTTTTTTCTTATCTGATACAGGGCTACCCAAACGTTAACAAACCCCACCCAACCCCCCAAATTGGGAGGGGGAAGTCAACCGATCACCAATTTTGGAAGTCGTCCGATCAAATTTTTTTCGCTTCAAAACACCGATCCCTTCCCTGAATCAGGGTCAAGGAAGCATTTTCACGCTTCGGGAGTGCGCGCAATCGATTCCCCACCTAGAAAAACCTAAGAATCAACGGTTTTCTCATAAAAATCCGAAAATGTTTGATTTTCGCTTCAAAACACCGATCCCCTCCCTGAATCAGGGTCAGGGAAGCATTTTTACGCTTCGGCGCTGCGCGCAATCGATTTCTCGCATGATTTTACCCCTAAAAATGACCTTTTTAGAAAAAAATTTTTTTCGAGAAGTGGTCGCAAACTGGACGTCCCCTTTAAAGGCCAAGTCCACTTGGAAAAAAGTTGCCATATTTTGTAAACCCTGTTTCATGGCGAGATTCATACAAGCCAGTAGCGTAGCCAGGGGTGTGCCCAGCGTGCACGTTCCCCCATGAAATCAAATGAAGGTCGAAAAAACATAAGGGGGACCCTTATCCATTTATTGCCATTTAAAAAATTGTTGGAAAATTCTCTTATATTTTTTCAAATTTTTGGAGTTGTGTCCCCTGAAATTCTCCTGGCTACGCTACTGATACAAGCTGAGCGCAAAGAACTAATGGATAGGACGCATTGTATTCATTTTTGAAGAATTTTTCGATTTTTGACGAATTTTCAATTTTTTAAATGAATTTTTCAATTTTTGACAATTTTTCAATTTTGATGAATTTTGTAATTTTTGATGAATTTTTCAATTTTTAACGACTTTTCAATTTTGATGAATTTTTCGATTTTTGAGGGATTTTCAATATTTAAGGAATTTTTCGATTTTTGATGAATTTTGTAATTTTTTATGAATTTGTCAATCTTTGACGATTTTTCAATTTTTGATGAAATTTTCGATTTTTAACGAATTTTCAATTTTTTTATGAATTTTTCAATTTTTGACGATTTTTAAATTTTTGATCAATTTTTCGATTTTTGAGGAATTTTTCGATTTTTAACAAATTTGTTAATTTTTGACAATTTTTCAATTTTTTTTAATGAATTTTCGATTTTGAGGAATTTTTAGATTTTGACCAATTTTTCAATTTTTGACTATTTTTCAATTTTGAAAAAGGCTATATCTACTTTTTCCTAAATGCTCAAGAAATTCAAATTACTTTCGCGCCAATAAACAAATTTTGATTGAATCAGAAATTTGAAAGCTAGGCAAATGTTTTCGTTGTAATACACAGACGAAACTTCACACGCAATTATCTTAAAAACTCAAACGTTTCAGAGATTGCCGTAAAAACAAAAAATGCGCCATTTTTCATGAACTTTACGAACATCAACAAATTATGGCAACTTTTTTTCCGAGTGGAACTGGTTCTTTAAGCCTGTTCTGACGTAGCCATGTTGCTCCCGAAGTGAACTTCCGGAGCAACTACACAATAGGGAGAGGGCCACCCACGTGAAAAAAATTTCGAAAATTTTTTTCTGAAAATGACATTTCTAGAGGTAAAAATATTCGGAAAATCCAAATTTGACATTTACGAAACGAAAAATGCTTCCCTGATTCAGGGAAGGCCTGTGTATTGAAGCGAAAAGTCGCAAAAATTGCATTTTTGCGACTTTTCACTTCAATACACAGACCTTTCCTCAAGCAGAGAAGTGTTTTTTTGCTTCGAAAATGTCCAATTCGAATTTTCCGCATATTTTTGCCCCTAGAAATGTCATTTCCAGACAAATTTTCTCAAAACTTATCTATTCCCACTTCTAGAATAAGCATGTCTGAACATGTCTACTTACTCGTCGATCGAAATTCCGAAGCTTCTCGATCCGAAAGCCACTTGGACAACTTTATTCGAATTTATGTCGCAGAAAATCCAAATCCTGACGACTCGCACGATTCTGGGGTTGAATCTGCCAACATGCTCACGCCGGAAAACACTCTCCCACGACGCCATAGTCATGTTGAGTTGGATAGTCTAATGGTTCAAGATGTTCCGGAAAGGCAACGATCCCATTCCGAGCAGCTCGAGTCTTCTAGGCCGAATTCGCTGCACATTTCAACGAATCAACCGAAACGAAAACTGTCTGCCATTCATATGTTTGTGTTACAAAAATTACCGAGTGGAAAAGCCAAAGAAAAATTTCTTCGAGAAATTATTGATTTTCAAACTCTATTTTCCAAGAGGGTGACTTCGCCAAAGTCAGCTCCGATAAGGCTGAAACAGTATAGTCCGGTTGGTAACATCGATTTATTTTAGTGGCAAATTGCACAGCACTAAGCTCAAGGTGTTGCTTTTTTATATATCCTAGCTTTCTCCACTATTTTTTTGTACAGGGTGATTAAAAAAAGAGAATTTTGCAATTTTTGATGAATTTTTCAATTTTTATGAATTTCGATTTTTGAGAAATTTCTCAATTTTTGATGATTTTTTAGGAATTTTTCAGAGATTTTCGATTTTTTCAAAAGTTTTCAAGCTTTTTAATTTTCACCAAAATAACCCTATAGGGGATTTCTATGCTAGGAATCAATTGCGCGTATTGCCGAACCTTGAAAACGCTTCGCTGACCCTGATTCAGGGAAGAGGAAGTGTAGCGAAGCGAAAATAGGCTAATTCGGGATCAGGAAAGCGTTTTCAAGGTTTGAGAATGCGCGCAATCGATTTCTCGCATAGAAATCCCCCCATAGGATTATTTTGGTGAAATTTTTTTTTAAAAATCGCAAAATTCTCATTTTTTGAAATTTGAGGAATTTTTCAATTTTTGATGAAGCTTTCGATTTTTGAGGAATTTTCAATTTTTAACAAACTTTTTTTGACGAATTTTCAATCAGATTGAAATCTTTCTTGCATAGTTTTCCTGATCTTTCATCCAATATAATTAGAACAAGCTTATCGCGCAGCGTTCGAATGTTCCAAAAAAACGAAGGTAAATATTTGCAATGATGCGTATCTTGCTAACCAGACCTAGACCAACTAGCACAACTCGACCTTCGGATCTACTAGCTGATCTCGCAATCGTTTTGCCTCATCCTTTCCTTCTATCTTGCATAGACACTTAAGAAAAATATACAAACCAATTTTGCCAAAGTTTTTTTGTTGACAATTCCTATTCAATAGAAATACGAGAATACAGGTGAATTTTGCAAAAAAAAATTTTTCATTCTTTACAAAGTTTTTTAACGAATTTCAATTTTTGCAGGGGAAATTATATGAAAAAATTTTGAGGTCCTGAATAATCTCAGTACAAAGTACTCCAAAATTACAAACCTTAAAGGACCAGTCCGGTCGGAAAAAATTGAAAACAATCGAAAAAATTCGGAAAAAATTATTAAGAAAATTTAAAAAAATTCTAAAAAATTTAAAAATTTTTTTCAATTTTTGCCATTTTTGTGTATATCTAGAAAGTTTATGAAAAATAGAGCAAATTATATTTTTTATGGCATCTCTAAATGCTCTGAATCGTTGTAGTTTTCGAGAAAATTGAGTTTGAAATCTGAATTTGCGTTCATGTTTTCGTTGTAATACAAAATTTCAAAATCGCTAACTTCACATGCAATTTTCTCGAAAACTACAACGATTCAGAACATGCCGTAAAAACAAAAAACGCTCCATTTTTCATGAATTTTCCGAATATATAATTTTTACATAGAGTGGGCTGGTCCTTTAAACTATTTTTTTAAAATATCATGTGTATAAAACTGCAATAAACGGTCTGAATATAAAAATTCATGTTAAATTATAAGCAAAATTAAAAATCCGGTTTTTATCGTGAACTTGACTCAGTGATAGTGCTCCATTTTTGCGAAAAAATTCTCAAAAATCTGTTAACTTGGCGGAGGAGTAGCATTTTGAAAATTATTCAAAAAATTTTTTCTTCAAAATCCTGAACTCGTGACAGCGGTCTAACAAGACCCCAGGAATGAGGGGGGACCAACCCCCAAAATTTGCCTTTTTTAGGTTGGGCAAGCCTTCAGCCAGCCAAAACATAAGGGGGACCCTTATGATTTTTCCAGGGGCGTTGCTTAGTTTCGGAACTGGAAGTCGGATCCCGGAGCAGGAAGTTGGAACGGGAGATCGGAAGTAAAAACTTCCAACTTCCGGTTCCAATTTAGTGCAAATTTTCCAAATCGGAACCGAAGTTGAAAGTTTTTACTTCCGATCTCCGGTTCCGCGATCCGACTTCCGGCTCCGAAAATAAGCAACGGACCCAAATTTGGGAGGAATTACCCCCGGGTCCCCTCTCCCTAGCTACGCCACTGGCTCGTGATTTCCCGAAAAACAACCTATACAAACACAGAAGTTTACAATTTGATCTTTGAATTATCGCCCTCACGAAATTTTTTTTAACCCACTATTATTTACACGAAAAATTTCGTGTAACAAGTATGGCGATGTGTTTTAGCCTTGATCTCAATTGAAGAGCTAAAACAAACATCCAATTGCAGAAAACATTGTTGCATCTGGTTGTTAAAAAGCCAATCGATCGAAGAAGAGACAATTCCAACAAGCCTTGAACTCGAGTGGCTATAGGAAATGCTAGTGAAATCCCCCATTTGACTCATGAGCAAGAAAGAGAGGCGTAGGCGCCACGCGCAAGAAACCAAGCGATAAAAAGTTCACGGTGTGAAACAACAACGTTCAACGTTGGAACGATCTTGTAGTTGGATGAGACGGTTCAGGAAGTAGGAAAAAGAAAAAAGGAAAATCCCGTGCGCGAATAGAAAATCAAGAGAGGGTCGCATTTTCCATTGTTCTTGAGCCTTTATCCAACAATCCTAGGCACTAAGCTTTTCCAACTAACACAAACTTCTTCGTCTTCTACTTCTTCATCTCTTCCAGCTGATTTTTTTGTGCGAATTCTTTTTCTTCATTCCTGTCTTTGTTCCTTTATTTACATTTATTTGTTATTTCGGCATGTTTTTATCGCTTATTCATTCCTATACCGGGGAAGAGGGAAACTCGGTAAAGCTTTGCCAATCGCAAGTTTTCTCTTTGCATTCCTGAAATATCCATGATTGACAAAATTTTTCTTATCCTTCTTGCTCGGTTTTTGTTCTATTAGCATGGGAAGACTCCTTCGAACTTCCAGTATATTCTGTCATTTGAAGCTATTCTGAGCAACATTCAAAAAAATTTTGTTATTTATAAAAAAGAAAAAAATTCATGTTAAATTATAAGCAAAAATTAAAAATCCGGTTTTATCGTGAACTTGGCTCAGTGGTAGTGCTCCAAGAATCGAGTCTAAGGGTCTCTGGTTCGAATCTCACCTGAGTCGATTTGATTTTGCCTGCGAAAAAATCACATTCAAAAACGTTATGATTGACAAAATTTTTCTTATCCTTCTTGCTCGGTTTTTGTTCTATTAGCACGGGAAGACTCCTTCAAATTTCCAGTATATTCTGTCATTTGAAGCCATTCTGAGCAATATTTTAACAAAATTTTGAAAAAATTGTTTAAAAAATTCATGTTAAATTATAAGCAAAAATTAAAAATCCGGTTTTTATCGTGAACTTGGCTCAGTGGTAGTGGTCCAGGATTCGAGTCTAAGGGTCTCTGGTTCGAATCCCACTTGAGTCGATTTGATTTTGCCTGCGAAAAAATCCTTTTTTGGGTTAAACCGACGCAAAAACAATTCGACTTCGATGGTGATTAACCAGTGTGCCAAAAAAATTTTCGTTAAAAACTAATAAAGGCAAAAAATTTTTCTTGTAATTTTAAGATTGATTTGCTTGTACAACTTTTTATGATTCGCAAAAATAAAAATTTCGACCCTGGTGGGTTCGAATTCGCGCTCATAATATGGATCTGTCCGGCGTCCTAGCCATTAGGCCATGCGCACGAAGTTTTCTTCTAGTAATTGTTTCTCATAGTAGAATTTACGCTGAAAATCAAGTTCAAGACAAATTTCACTTATAGGCTTTCTTATTGAAATGTTTCCAATTTTGTGCCAACACCACAATCTTTTTTGTCTTGTTCATACATTCTTACGAAACTTTTTGGAGCTAATTTTTATGCACATTTTATTCTCCCATTATTTCTTCTAGTTCAACTCCCCTATACACAATAGGGGGAGGGGGCCACCCACATGAAAATTTTCAAGAAAAATTTTTTCAGAAAATCACTCCTCTAGGGGTAAAAACATGCGGGAAATTTGACATTTCCGAAGCAAAAAACACTTCCCTGATTCAAGGAAGGCCTGTGTATTGAAGCGAAAAGTCGCAAAAATCGCATTTTTGCGAGGCTTAGGCTTAGACTTAAGCTAAGGCTTAAAATTAGGCTTGGATTTAAGCTTAAGCTTAAACTTAGGCTTAAGTAGTTTTTGGAGAATTTTTTTCAATACACAAGCCTTCCCTGAATCAAGGAAGTGTTTTTCGCTTTAAAAATGTCAAATTCGGATTCCCCGAATGTTTTTACTCCTAGAGGGGTCATTTCTAGAAAAAAATTTTGAAATTTTTTTCACATGGGTACCCCCCCCCCCTCCATATTGTATAGTAGCTCGGAAATATGGATTTTTACGCACATTTTATTCCCCCACTATTTCTTCTAGTTCAACTCCCCTAACTAACACACATTTCCATACTAAAATTTTAGAGCTCTAAAGTTGAAGATGAAATCCCGGATTCTGGACTTAAAATTCCAGAAGACATCCGAAGAGAACTTTTACAAATGGGTGGCGGTGGAAATCGAGGAGATTCCGAAGATGAGATCACCGAATCCATCTCGGAACTTCCATCATTTGGTGGTGGCAAATCCTTGCGCTCTGCAGCTAAGAAAGTTCCACAAGTTGGAAAGAGAGAAGAAGAGAAGAAAGAGGTTTTTATTCAACGAAAATGAATATAAGAAAAAATATGGGAGAAAAAAGCTACTAACAAAGTGGGAGGCTACCCACGTGAAAATGTTTTCTGGAAATGACCCCTATAGGGATAAAAACATGCGGAGAATTCGAAATTGAAATTTTCGAAGCGAAAATTACGCTTTCCTGATTCAGGGAAAGCGTATTGTGTATTGAAGCGAAAAGTCGAAATATGTTATTGTTAATAAAAATGAATATAAGAAAAAGTGTTGTTGTTTTTAGACCAAAATATGTTATTTCCTCGAATTTTCGCGTCGATATACAGTTTTTCTTGAATCCGAGGTCAAACTCGGACTCGTCGCACATTTTTACCCCTAAAGGGGTCGTTTTTTGGTAAAAATCGCATTTTTGTGGCTTTTCGCTTCAATACACAATACGCCTTCCCTGAATCAGGGAAGCGTTTTTTCTCTTTGAAAATTTCAAATTCGGATTCCCCCGCATATTTTTATAGAAAATTTTCACGTGGGTGCCCCCATCACTAGTAGCTCCAAAATATGTTTAAAAAATGCATGCCTAAGACTGAATTATACACTTATTTCAAATTTGCATGTGTATTTTTTATTTGTCCTTTTGTCATCACTATAAGAAACAAATGGAAAATTACAAATTTTTATGTAAATTTTTTTAGTCGGAAAGTGAAGTTAGTCGGGCTGAAAGTATTTCTAACGTTGAGTCGATGTCTTCGTTAGCGTCTACGTCCACTTCGGTGTGTTTGATTTTTTTGTAAACTTGTCTTGGAGCTCATCTACATGGGGGGCCACCTACTTGTTTTCAAAAAAATTTTTTCCGATTTTCTTATAAAAACCGACTTTTTAGGGTTATTTCTAGGTGAAAAATCGATTGCGCGCATTCCCGAAGTGTGAAAATGCTTCCTTGACCCTGATTCAGGGAAATAGATGTGTGATTGAAGCGAAAATATGAAAATTTTTGATTTTTCTTCTAAAATCATCGTTCTAAGGGTTATTTTATGCGAGAGATCGATTCAGCACATCCCCGAAGCGTCAAAATGCATCCTTGACCATCGTCCTTGAAAAAT
>JAQGCP010000209.1:0-19776 GCA_034699885.1 Acrobeloides thornei
ACTATTTTAGCAAAAAAATTCGAAAAATTGAGAGGGTCACCTGCGCCCCATTTTTTGAGGTCGTTTTTTAAAATATGGCGGTCTCTACTTAAAAGGATACCTAACAAAATTTTTTGGGCTCTTAAGAGGATGCCTAGCAGCCGGCGAACATTTTGTGGGGAGGGGTCCTTTTAACACTGCCCTACCCCTCCCCTACTATCCCTGCCCCTACCTCGATGTCATAATGTTTCTCATTATTTTGGCTTACTTGTCTTCATTTATCGTCTCTCATCAATCGTTGCAATACTCGCATCATCATTTTACTCTTTTCTATTCAAATTCAAACTTGCGCGAGTATTAACACGAAAAGCCTAATTTATTGTAACATGTAAAGTCAAGTGAAAGGTCGACTGATTGTCGATGAAACTAAATCTTTGAAGTTCAAAAGCGATTTGAACAACTACTATTTTGATTTTGTAAGTTGCATTAGCGATCAGTGGAATTTTAAGCATTGTAAATTGGAATCTTTGAGATAAATTTATAAAAGATAACTTTCACTTTTGTTGAAAGGTTTACTGGAACCAAAGTTTTATTGTTTCTCGTCACTTTTCTTGAGAAATTCGGGAAACCTTTACTGTCAAATGGATCCAGCACGCTCCCACTCAACACATCTACCCCTACACCTATCCCAGTGTTGAAAGAATCCTTCCCCAAAATCCAAACTTTTTGCTAGGGATCCCTATTCCAGGCCTAAAATTTTGTTAGAAAAATGATTTTTTGCACTTTTTATGAGCAAAATTTGATTGTTTTATTATTTTTTACTAGGTATCCCCCAAAACCACTGCGCGTTGCTGGATATCCTCCCCCAATTTGGGGGAAGGTTGGGAGAGGGTCTTACAACACTGGCCTATCCATACCGATTGATTTTGTCAAAAATCAATTATACGCCTAGAAATCGAGATTTTAGCTTTAAAAAATTATGATTTATGCCCTAAAAATCAAGTTTTGTGCCTAGAAATCAATTTTGTTGGCCAAAAAATCGTGTTTATCCCTAGAAATCAAGTTTTTTTGGCCGAAAAATCAAGCTTCTTAGCCAGAAAACCAAGAGAAAAATTTCGATCCTGGAAATGAATATGCAAAAATTTTGGAGTATCGGCAAAAAAGATTGTCTCCGTGCAGGATCGAACCCTCTACCATATTTGAGGTTACGTGAGAAAAGTATTTCTTAGGTTTTACCTAACGATAAAACGAGAGAAGCAATCAAAAAAGTTTTTTAGCAGATTTGTAGTTCGCATGAGATCTATCGAATGCTGTTTATTTTGGGTTTCTAGCTTTTTTCTTTTCCGAAATATAAGCTTCGCAAAAGGAAAACTTTTGGCAAAAACGGGAGTCCATGGGTCCCCGATTTTTGCAAAAATTTCCATTTTGCGAAGCTTATACCTCGGCGAAGAAAAAAGTTAGAGACACAAAATAAAAAGCATTTGATAGATCTCGATTAAAATTACAAATCTACCAAAAACTTTTTTGGTTGCTCCCGTCAATCTTTTTATCCGATCTGGTTCGAACCACTGTCAAACTAACATCTGGGCGAGTCGGCTCAATGGAGCTTAGCACACCCCACCAAGGGGATCGGAAAATTTTTGAAATTTGGATACCCCCTGACAAAAAATTTAAAATCGAATACCCCCACATCGGACTAACAAAAAAATGGATACCTCTAGAAAAATGTTATTTTTGTTAAGAAATTTTTTGAAAATTGGATACCTCCCTCTATTTGTTGGGCCTTGGATACTCCTCTCGGGGTCGGAATTCCGACCACTTCGGGGGGGGGGGTGTAGAGCTTAGGACAAATCAAGTTTTTTTAAAAGAAAGATAGGCGAACTTCAGACCCGTTGACCGAATTCCGGACGGCCGGTCGAATGGGTCCGATCGTTCTCTGGTGTCTCGTTAAAAAACCGAGTCGATTCTAAGCTCCTGACCGGGTCATAGCTCGCTAACCTAAATCCATGAAGGTCTGTCGGGTCTACGGTCGGACTCGAAGTTTTCTGTCTCTGGTTTTATCATTAGGTAAAGCCTAAGAAATACTTTTCTCACGTAACCTCAAATATCTCAGAAAGATTCACAACACAAAATATTCTCATTTTTTATAGCACAAATGTCCTGGCTCTGAGATAATTTGCAAGAATGACGAAGCGTGTTCTCCTGTCTATGATCAAAAAACGCACGAATTTCTAAAGGACCATTACTGTCGAAAATGCACAAAAGTAATCGTATTTAAAAAAGCCTAATTATTAGGAATTATTTTAGCATCTCTTCGTTTATAAAAAATCGAAACCCCCGTTTTGCCGACTGTGAGACTCAAGAAGATGATGACGAAAGTGAAAGAGTAGAGGAAGTTATATCAGAAAATGAATAATTTTTTTAATAAATTAATGCAAAAATAAAAAAAGAAATAAAAATTCATATTTAAGCAAAAATAAAAAAGTGCAAAAAAATTAGAAGGCAATGTCAAACCCAGTGTTGTATTCGTTTATGTGAACAAAATTGCTTTAAACCAACTTTTCTAGTGCTAATATTAATTCCGGGATGGACATAAAAGCAAAGATGTAGGTAGGCTATGTCAAGGGCTACCATATGTCACCAACCGATTTTTGATCCATAATTGCACCGTGGAGATATTTGGTTGTACACATATGTTTACTAAATGCTTAGTCCCGAATATTTCGAGGATGCACTTATGGATCAAAAATCGGTTGGTAGCATATGATAATCCTTGACATGGCCTACATCTTTGCTTTTGTGCCCATCCCGGAACTATTATTAGTGTACTAGAAAAATTGGTTTGAAGCGATTTTGTTTGTGTAAACGAAAACAACACTGGTCAAACCCAAACCATTGGCTCCTGTAGTTTTTGCTTTTATATTCGTAAAAAATAAAGGTAGAAATATTTTTTTAAAAACAAACAAATTCAATGTGCAAAAAAATTTCGAATCCGGTGGGAGTCGAACTTGGGTCCCAAAAACGTTGGCTATATAATTGAGGCATGCAAATTAATTGAAAAGATTGTAAAATTTATATGTTGTTTGCAATATTTAAAAAAAATTAAAAAATCGCTCATATCTCCGCATAGTGATGAGCGTCGGAAAAATTTTTTGTGTGTACATTTGGGTAAAAAATTGTGATATCTTTGGTCGAAATCTAAGAAACCAAGATCATACCCCTTCCTTGTAAGTAGATTATTATGTTAAAAAGTCTATTTTCGACTAACAAGTAAGTCGTTGGCCTTCAAAATCGATAGACTCGCCAGGAATTGATCGGATTCCAAAATTTTTTTGTATTCGATAGAGCAACATTGAATCTACAAACGCATGCGTTATCTCCTTCTGAAACTTATCCTACGATTTTTATGGCGATTTTAAGTTTGAAAAACCCATAATTTTTGACAGAATTTTTGACGATTTTTCGAAAAATTTCCAAATTTACTTTCTTTGACCTCCTATAGGTTTTTTTAGGTGAAAAATCGATTTTTAAGGTCGTTTGAGTAAGAAAAAATTATGATTTCAGACTTTTCTTGCTTCCTACAGGCATTGAAACACACGTGCAATGGACTCCAAATGAAAAAATATCAAATCTTCAACTCCTCTCCTCTCCAAATCCTCTGGTGATTCACAGCCAATGGGACAATGGAAGTCAGAGAATACTTTGGCTATGGACTCCAAATGAAAAATATCAAATCTAGATGCATTTTAGAAGAATTTGGTCGGCCCAACTCTTGTGAATATTTCAGGAAAATTCTCTGGTGACCAAACACCATTCTGACTCCATACTGTTTTTAAGATAGATAAAAAGGGGTGGAAATGAAGAATGGGATAGAAAAGTGTATTTTAGTCATTTTATTATAAACAATTCAATGCATGAATACCCTATTTCAATATGATCGAACAAAATTCTCCGTAGGCACAATCTGAAGCACCGTTTTTCCTTTTATTGCTTTCAACCACTTGGAAAAACTCCTTTAGCAGCATTTTTAATCTCCGCATGCAGTGTCATGTAAATCACACTATTCGTCACCCCAGCTAGCAGAAGGCATAGGATATAAAAAGAGCCAACAGTTTTAAAAACTGGAAGGCCACACATTTCTGCAATACCGACAAATGCACTCGGGATCATCATAAATATTATTCCAGTAAGTAAAATTCCCAAGGAAAGACGGTTGGCCTGAAAAAAGTGTGTTTTCTTTTTTTAGGGTTTTTCTTATTTTTTCATGCAAAAATAACAGCGCTAGTGATAAAATTCCTCCTATAGATCAAAATTAGAAAAAATTCAACTAAAGGAGAAAATAAAAAGAAATTTTCGACGCTGCTGGAAGTCGAACCCGCTCCAATAAACTGCAACTCTAGCACTTTAGCCATTTGACCACGGGTCTAGTCGGAAACCCAACTGAATGTACTTCGTTTTACTCGTTTCATTGAGCTGAGTAAGAATGAAATGGCCAGGGTTTTCAAAATTCCCCTTCAGTTACTTTTTTCAAGTTTTGTCCGGATTGGGAGAGAGGATGGTGTTTTGTGAAAAATTTTTACTTGTTGAAGTTGTCGATCTTCTTTGGTCCTTTGTTGGATATGAACTTTTTTATTTTTCTGTTGGAATTTTTTGAGCTCATAACAAACAAAACAAGTGAATAAAATTCCAATTGCACCAATAGTCTAAAATTAAAAAAATTGCTAAATTTGTTAAAGTTTAAAAAAAGGAAGTTTTTTAAAATTTTGAAAAAAACTTTTTGCAGAAACAAAAATAATTTGACCTAGGCTGGGTTCGAATCAGCGAACTTATGCGTGTAAAGCAGATGCCATAAACAATACACCGAAAAATCACAAAAGTGCACTTTTTAGTCCACCCATTATATTTTTTTCAAACATTTTTCTCTCAAAATCATACCATGTTACTAGTACCCCAATAAGTTTTAAAAGTCGGACTAATAAAACATCC
The DNA here is from genome assembly GCA_034699885.1 of Acrobeloides thornei. Classification (NCBI taxonomy): domain Eukaryota; kingdom Metazoa; phylum Nematoda; class Chromadorea; order Rhabditida; family Cephalobidae; genus Acrobeloides; species Acrobeloides thornei. The sequence goes on from JAQGCP010000209.1 coordinate 4,966, forward strand.
AGCTGCTGCACATCCTGGAACTGGTTTAATATCTGTTAACGCATATTCTAGAGCTACGTCCACGGAGGCGAAAATTATTCCAATAAATAGGGTTAAAATAGTGTTCAGAATTTGGTTCTTGACGCGGTAAAATAGTGGGAAGCGCATGGCCTAAACTTTTTTTGTTGAGAGATTTGGTTTTGAGGATAACCAATGACGTCGTTAAATGGGCCAGGGAGCACTGAATTTTACAAGATATGAAAATTTCCCCGAAGAAGATAAAAATTTTCACCCCCAATTGATTATGGGGGAGGGGGTCAGTTGAATAAGTGGACCCCCTCTGATCCCTTCTACAAAGGGGAGAAACAGACACCCACTCACAAGGGCATGTAGGTTTGGATTTGGAGGAGGTCATGGGTCTACGGACCCTCCAAGCCATATTTTTATCCTACTTGAAACCGATCCAACGCTATCGACAACGTTATAATTAAATTGATTTTAAACTGTATAGTTATTGGCAAATTTGAAGTAATTATAAACATTGCATCATAATTAAACTCTATGGGGTTCCACAGAGCTATAACGTAAATTATGTAAGGCAATGCTAAAAAATTTTCGTTTTAAAACACAGTTTTTAAATTAAGCTTACATAAAAATGCAAATAACCAATCAGTAACAGAGAGTAAAAAAATTAGTCTTAAAGCAGAACTTTTTTTTAACAGCTTAAATCTAAATTTATGCAAATTTTGAGGTTGTTTGGTGGAGTGAGGGTAGGTAATAAGGATTGGAAGTTTTTCAAAAATGGACCTCCGCCCACCCTAACCTAAAAAATCCAAAGCTAGATAAACTCTATTTCATGGTGAGGTTCCGAAAGCTGACTGCTACTCTCCCCCCAACCATCCTTGGAAAAAATCCTAGCCTCGTTTTTCAGCTCCATTTCAGAACCCACATATTTCCTGACCTATTTTTAATAACGTCAAAATTTTGTTCCGGCATAGAAAAGCCCAAGGGTTGGGAAATAGAATTATCCGGATTTATCCGGTCCCGGGGAAATTGGATAAATCCGGATTATCCGGGAAATTGTGAAGAAATCTGGGGAAATCATTTCCCCGGAATTACTTAGTTTTAAAATTTTCCCTCCCTCAAACTTGTCTCGGTGGTGCATTGGCAATTCATACGCTTCGTGGTCACAAAGGGGTGGGGGTCCCTGGGGGGAGGGTATTCTGCTTCCACCCCCCCCCCTCCCCGCCAAGATGCTATTTATGTAACATACTTTAAAAACAGTACTATAATAAACCCATTCCCAAAAATTGAAAAAATTTGCAAAATCAGTATAAAAATATTGATACCCAAATAGTAATATGGACTCATGTTAACATCCATTAGGCCCAAATATTAATGTTTTTGATTATAGTCTAGATTATAGTTTTATCATTCATGGTTAAATTGTAAATAATAAAAAAGCAATAATGATTCTTAACACTCGGAAGTTGAGAAAAACAATTTTGCGATTTTTCTTATCGTAGGTGGGTGGAGGGGGCGGGCCAGGGGCGCCGGGAAGAGATGGCTAAAGGTCTTATCCTCCACAAACCGGCCGAAAAACCGATGGGGTAAATAGCGAACAAAATTTTCTATTGAGGAGGTCCATGTTTGGACGAACCATTCCAGATATGACCTCCTCGAATTAAAAAATGGCAAATTTTTTATGTATCCCCTCAAATTGAGGCAGTTTATCCGGCCCAATACGAAAGGGACCTTAAAAATTTTACGAATAGGGATGAGAGGGGTCTGTACCACTTGATCATCTAAAGTAATAATCACCGTTTTTCAAGAACCATACATCGTTCATTCATCAAGACTAAAGTCATGTGCCTAAGAAAGTTCTAGATATAATTTCTAGGTATAGAAAATGATGTTTGTCCTTAAAGCAAATTACGTATTCATGGCGATAAATTTTTTGCCATTGATCGCTTCTTATGATTATACTAAACTTAAAAAAGACATGTGTTTATACAACCACTTTTATTTAAGACACATTATCTCTAAGAATCGAGTTCTACTGAGATCTAGCCAGTAGTGGGCAAAAAAGAAAAGTTTTTTGGATAGGCCCAGGCAAAAGCTAAAAATATTGCACACAATTTCCGCCCCAAATTTTTCAAATAGATTAAAAAATTTTTTCCTTCAAGAATTCTAAAAATGACCCTTATAGGGGTAATTTTATGCAGGAAATTTTTCAGGTATAGAGGCAAAATTCAATCTTTAGCCAAAATTCGATTTTTTCTGGCCGAAACTCAATTTTTTTACCAAAATTCTATTTTTGGAAGAATTCAATTTTTTTTAGCCAAAATTCAATTTTCACCACAAAATTGCTACAAAAGATAGGGTTTTGGAGGTTCGCAATGAAAATACCCTCCTTGATAACATTTTTTATAATTGTAGATTTTTTATCGAAAAAATTTTTTTGGATAAATAAATTTACGATCCTAAAAGTCTAAAAAAAATCCACCTTTTTAGACAACCTGTGAGTTTAAAAATGGTTTATACCATTACCATTGGATTCAGCTCAATGAGACGAACAAAACGAGTTCATATCATGGAGATCTTCATAACCGAGTGTTAAATTGCTAGATTTGCACTTTATTGGCTTAGGTTCGACCCACTGCATGTTCCAAAAGTTTTTGAATTTACTTGAAATTTTTTACATATGCGTAATTTTTATCCTAGATTATTTTCTGTTATTATTTTTCATATTTATCCAGTGTGTACCCAGCATTTTTTCAGAGGGGGTACAATATAGCGATTTTTTTCATGGGGAGGGGGGGGGGATACTAGTTATTTTTTCATGATCGACCCCTCAAACGATTCCTCTCGATGAGGGCAACAATTCTACAATCGCTTTTTTTGTCAATGCACTGTCGCGATGAGAGTTCGAGCATTTTTTGTGAAATTTTTAGGGTCAAAAATCAGTTTTCCTGATCTAAGTATGGGTTCCTGAGGTCGCCGACCGTCGTTTTTGGCACTTTTGTGTTCAAATCGGGGTCGAGGAATCGATTGGTGTCGGTTTTATGCGAATCGGAGTCGATCCTGAAAAATCGATTTTTTGACCTCCCTACCCCCCAGGTCCACAGGGGTGATGTTTCAGAATTTTTTTCTCTCGATTCCGTGACCAGGGACCAATATCCTATCGATTTTATCGGACACAAAAAAAATCCCTGACCCGCGACCCTTTGACCAATGGGTGATTCTTACAGAGACTGTGTCTTATGGACCAGGGGGTCATCCCAGGGACAAAAATCGAAAAAAATTTTAAAAATGACATTTTTAGGGGTAATTTTATGCGAAAAATCGATTGAACGCATTCCCGAAGCGTGAAAACCTTTGTTTCACCCTTAAAATTTGAAAAATACGTATGTTTAAATGTGAAAATATGGGTAAAAATATGTATTTTTCAATTTTTAAAGGTGAAACAAAGGTTTTTACGCTTCGGGCAATCAATTTTTCGCATAAAATTGGCTTAGGCTTCAAAGCTTAAGCTTAGGCTTAAGTTTAGGCTTAAGCTTAGGCCTAGGTTTAGGTCTAGATTTAGGTCTAGACTTAGGCTTAATCTTAGGCCTAAGCCCAAGCCTGAGTTTTTACACTTCGGGAATGCGCGCAATCGATTTTTCGCATAAAATTGACCTAGTCTTTCTAGCTTAAGCCTAGGCTTAGGCCTAAGCTTAAGCCTAAGTATAAACCCAAGCCTGAGTTTTCACATTTCGGGAATGCGTGCAATCGATTTTTCGCATAAAATTGACCTAGTCTTTCTAGCTTAAGTTTAGGCCTAAGCTTAAGCCTAAGCTCAAGCCCAAGCCTGAGTTTTCACGCTTCGCGCAATCGATTTTTCGCATAAAATTACCCCTAAATATCTCATTTTTTAAAATTTTAGAAATTTTTCTTCGATTTTTGACCCTGGGATGACCTCTCCCCGAGGTTCAAAAAACTTTACCACTGGAACTTTTTGTCGAAATCTCCCATAAAATGGCGCCGGTCGAAGTCTGCAAATCTACCAAGCCAAGCCTACCAGATTTGGTTCCATAAAGGACTTTTTGTCTATTATAACCTAAACATGAAAATATTTTTGTTAATTTCGATTCAACTTTGCCTCCATCGTTCATAAATAAATGCAAAGTATTAGGAGTATCTCCGAGGCGAACCTCATAGACTAGACGGCCACTATCCAAGATCTTAAAATGAGGGTAAATTGGTCGTTTGATGTTTCGAAACTTGACATTTCGACACTTTTTTTGGGCTGATTTCTCCGGTAATACAAAGCCAATTCTGATAGTTTTGGTGTCCCTAGAAAACTTTTTCCTATCGACCATAATTAGTAAAAAATGTCGAAAAAACTGGCAAAAAATAACCTCGGATTCGTGTTTTTCGCATCGAAAAACTCCTACGCAAAAATTTTCATGAATTTTGGATGAATAGAACAGAATTTGATCACAGTGGGATCGAACCCTATCTCGTCTGGGTGAAAAGTGGGAGATTTACCACTTTGCTATAGTCTGTTTCAGCGGTCGATAGGAAAAAGTTTTTAGGGACACCAAAACTATCAGAATTGGCTTTGTATTTTCGGAGAAATTCTCAAAAAAATTTTCGAATTGTCAACTTTCAAAACATCAAACGACCAATTTAGGTATCAGCCATTTGAAAATTAATTGAGTTGATTGCACATCGTACTTTTAAAGTTTTATCATCGCATGCCACCACAGGAGTGATTCCTCGACCAACCCAACCACCTTCAATAACCGGCAGACACAGCACATCATTTATACGATCTGCGCATACATAATACTACAAATTTAGGTATCGACAATTTGAAAAAAAGTCAACAATAAAACTAGGGACCGTCGCGAGTGTTTAGAAGTCGGGTTTTTCCTGTGGGTTTTTCGATCCGAAAGCGCTTCAGAATTTAATTATGGGCTATCAAAAACCCCTTAAATTGCATAAAAAAAGCTTATAGGGGAAGGGGGCCATTTCCAGAAACAATTTCGAAAAATTTTTCTGAAAATGACACACCTCTAGGGGTAAAAACATGCAGAAAATCCGAATTTGACATTTACGAAGCAAAAAAATGCTTTCCTGATTCAGGGAAGGCCTGTGTGTTGAAGCAAAAAGTCGCAAAAATGCGATTTTTCGACTTTTCACTTCAATACACAGGCCTTCTTTGAATCAGGAAAGCATTTCTTCACTTCGTAAATATCAAATTCGGATTTCCCGAATATTTTTACCCCTAGAGGTGTCATTTTCAGAAAAAATTTTCGAAAATTTTTTCACGTGGAGGCCCCCCTATTGTGTAGTAGTTCCGGTTTTTTTACTTCTCACGTTAGGACACCCCCAATCGATTTTGAATGCGATTTTTCGACTTTTCACTTCAATACACAAGCCTTCCCTGAATCAGGAAAGTGTTTTTCGCTTCGAAAATGTCGATTTCGATTTCCCCGACACATGACGGCTCCTAAAAAAAACCTTACACTTTTTTCAATGCAATCATGAAAATGGTAGAACGTATTTCTTCCGCATAGAAACATGTCAACCCCATAGATATACCTGAATATTTTCACAATTAACCTATACAACTTGGTCAAGCCCTACATGGAATTGATAGCCTCGGTCATGTTGCTTTCAAACGACAAAAATTGCTTTCCCTTACGACTAAAGCCTTTGACTTGAGCACCAGATGCAATAAATGTCTTGTCTTGTATTGTTTGTAATGCACCACCAAGCCTGACAAATGTAATAGGCTGGCCAGGTGGGGTTTTGAAAACAATCTAAAGTAAAATGCTAAGAAAATTTAGTATGATTCACAGATTACATTTGTATCACCACTTTTCCGTTCAATGCATAACAGGATTCCATTGTGCCCACCCACAATAACCTAGAAAAGTTAGAGTATAAAAATTGTGATTTTAGACATCCATTTGGATGTTATAAACCAAATTCTCATTGAACGAGGTTGTCGAACAAAAAGCTATGAAACAATTCCAAAAAAACACACAATGTTTGAACTTTTTAGGGGCTCTTAAAATTTCATGAATGTTTTTTACTTTTGCAATGCATCCCTGCGTGGTCGTGTTGGTGGAAAATTCTTGGAAGGGGTCACTAAATCGAATTAGAAGGAGAAGTAACTAAATCGAGAGTTGACTGTACTGAGCTTAATTTTCCCGCCAACACGACCACGCAGGGATACATATTGGGGGGGGGGCAAACAGGTTCAGTATATACTGAGCTTGGTTTTCCCGCCAACACGACCACGCAGGGATGCATGTTGTTTTTTACCGAACGTGCTATGGACGACGAGCTACGGCTGATTACCGAGACCACCATACCCTATGCAATCCCAGCATGTCTTCAACTAATGCTGTTTATTTATGTCACAAAGTTGTTTGGCTATATTTATACTTTTGTAGCGCATCCCTGCGTGGTCGTGTTGGCGGGAAAATTCTCGGCAGGGGCCACTAGATCGAGAATTAACTGTACACTTAAAAACTTACTTTATCTCCTGCTCCTGCTCCTTTGGATTTCGATTTTTTCTTTTCTTTTTCTTCTTGCTCGTGGCGGATCACCCGGAGGCATCCTCGCGTTGTTGTCCCGACTTGGGCATAATCGAGTCGATAGAAATTTAGCAGCATTTTTTAATAGAAACTTTCAATTTTTGATCGTTCGAAAATTTAGTACAAATTTGGAATCAAATTGCCATGGAAACCATGCTCTAGCACTTACAAGTCAATAGAAAAGGAAACAGGAAAAACCCAAAGTGGCTACAACTTAAAGAGACGGACCGATTGAGGCGAGTTATCGCAAAAAACTTTTTTTCAAAATGTTTTCGACAAACGTAAAAAATGTTCGAAACGATGAAAAAAATACTGTTTTCGAAAAAAATCGAAAAAAAGTTTTTTGGGTGTTTTTTGACCATATTTAGGTTTTTCAGGTAGCAATTTTGTTGAATTTGTGATTATTTGTCAAAGGTTTTTTGTTCCAAATTTTGCCTGAATTGCAATTAGATCTAATTATTGGCACGAAAATCTGTTCTTCAAAATTATTACAGCGTGCACCGTCCCGTGACACATTTATTCCGACATATAAAATTGTTTGAGGTTGTTGTGAAGTTGTTTGTCGCAATTTGAGCACATATGAACATGTTCAGCAGACGACGCACATAGACAATTTTTGACGTACACAGTAAACATCAACAGCAGCAGCAGTAGCAGTTATTCTCACCAAGCAGCATTTATTGAATTCTTGACAATTTGCGTAAACAAACATGTAATTGAGTGTGGAACAATAATCTATTTTTGATAAAGTGCTTTTTTTCTCGTTTGTTTCTCGGTTTTCAACGCGAGGTTATACTTCCTTTGTGATATTTTCGATTTAAATTGTCTTTCGCCTATTGATTGCCTATTTCGTCGTTCTTTCTAAATCTGGAATAGACTTTCGTGAGATCAATATGTTTTTGTTGAAGTGATCTGCTTTATGGAGTCGCATAGTGGGTTGTACAGGGTATTTTAGCGAATTAGCGAGATTTAAAAATTCAATATGTTTTGATAAAAAAAGAGATTTTGGAGCTGTACGGCCTGGGGGCGCACTTAACGTGGCTCCAAAGACCGTAGTAAAAAACGTTAAAATTTTTATAGAAACACATCCTCTAAGGGTAAAAATTGACGTGGAACACGTTGGTGAACCCCACCGGCGACCAAATTTTTTTGGGATCGGTGTATTGAAGCGAAAGTCAAACCTAAGAATCGACGGCTTTCTCATAAAAATCTGAAAATGTTTGATTTTCGCTTCAATACACCGATTCCTTCCCTGAATCAGGGTCAAGGAAGCATTTTAGAAAATTTTTTTCATGAAATAGTTCATAATTTATACCCCCTTTAAGGTCTGTTTACGAGATTCATAAACAGACCTTAAGTTTTCCTGAAGGAGTTAAACTCCAAAACGTCGAATAAGATTATTTCTATTATTTTCTTGCAAGTGATATCCGGTCATCCATCAGAGTATTTATTTCGAGATTAAAAGTCAATTTTTTCATCATAATAAACTGAGGTGTTTAGATGTTTATTTGATTATATCTCTATTGGTGGAGGGCGATTTTCATGGAAACTGTGTATGTAAATAATGCTGATGGTAGTTGAGGCGAAAATATTGTTCACTAGATAGGCTTTTTGTCAAACTGTATTTCTTGGACAAATTTCTTTCATCAGTATGTACGTGTGTAAACTTGACTTACAGGGTGTTTCAATAGGTTGAAAACGTCTGCAGTTGATGCTCACACCATACCGAAACGTCTGCAGTTGATGCACATGAAAACGTCTACAGTTGATGCTCACACCATACCAAAAATTTCTTAAGTCTAAAAAGATATGAGCCTTACAAAATCGACTTTTTCATTTTGTACTATACCTCTAGTCAGTATAACTTTTTGGGATCTTATTTACATTTCATATAGTTTGAGAAATTTGGACAATTTCGAGGCATAGAGAACGTTTGTAGTGTGTAGTTAATTCTCTTTCTTGATAGATGAACAGTAGATAGGGAAAACCGATAAAAAAACGTTCGGTTTCAAAATTTTCGCGATTTTTTTTTAAATTTGCCATTTTTAAGCTGAAAATGCTCAGAAAAAGGCATTTTTTGGTGAAAAATGATGCTTTTTGATTTAAAAAATGAAATTCTGGACATTATAAGAGAAAATTTTAATGAAAAATAGGGTTTTCAATGATGTACTGTCACATGGTGCAAAATTTTGTGACTGGACTACTGCATGTTTTCGTTATAATAAACAAATCTTTATATGTATATGTTATCGTTTGATCTGAAAATCAGTTTTATCTGATAAAACTAGTTTTATCTAAAAGGCCTAGGCTTAAGCCTAGGCCTTTCATATAAAACTGATTTTCATATAAAACGGTAACATATATAAGTCGATTTTTAAAGTTTTGTACCGTTATTTGAAATAGGGAGTGTCCTTTTAACATTCAGTTTCGGCCGGTTTTTTTTATTTTCCGTTCCGGTTTTTAAAACATGCGGTTTCGGTTTTGGTTTTCCCACTCTAATCGGTAACAATTGAAGCTGTATTTTGTTATTGAATTCACTAGAAAAAGTGGGTCATTTGGTGTTTCTCGAGTCATTGTTCGTACGTGTTTTCTCTACTTTTTTATGATCAAAGACCACATGGATCAGCCCGCCGAAATTTTTCAAGCCACAGAGAATGTGTTTTTAAATATTTTCCTTCTTTTTTGTGTTGTTTGGCGAGTTAAGTTCGCATGAGTAGCCTCAGTACATTTTGTTTTTAAGTCTGGGTTTGTCTAGTGTCTAGTCGTGTTGTTTTTTGTTATTCCCTTTTTCTAGACGCTTCTCAGCAAGGCAACTTCGCCATTTAGTTTCCGAATGGATTTTGTTTTGGCAAAACATGATTATTCATAGGAGTTTATTCGTATACAATTTTTGCTTCGAGTTATTTGAACTTTAGCCTTCAACATTGACTATCTTGGAATGTGTTTGCCCACGTGAGGCCCTCATATTTGTCATTATTTGAAAATGAAAAGAATTCGTCTTGTTACTGAGCAAAGTAGGAATCGTTTTTAGATAGGAGCGATTGCACAATCCACTTCTTTATTGACATACAGTGATTTATTTTTTCTCGAGTTTTTCAAATCTATTTTATTGGGTCTTTTCATTTTGTACTTAATATGTACAGTTTTATAAAAAACCGGAATTGTGGTGATTTTTTCAATTTGTTTCAACCCGAAAATTTTTCTCAAAAATCACCTGATTAGAATTAATTTTATGCGAGAAATCGCATTTCCAACGCTTCTTTGATCCTGAATCAAGGAATTGGAGTATGTATTGAAGCGAAAATCGAAAAATTTTGGATTTTCTGCCTCAAATTCATCTTCCTGGGGCTGATTTTATGTGAGGAATCGATTACGCGCATTTCCAATGCTTCCTTGATCCTGATTCAGAAAAATAGATGTGTGTATTGAAGAAAAAATCGAAAATTTTAAAATTTTTTGCCTCCGACCTTTAGTCCATTTTCGCTTCAATACACCCATCATTTTTCCTGAATCAGGATTAGGGAAAATTTTTTACTAAACACGTGTTTCGCGACGTGCTGTGTAAATGTAGTTATGATTATTTTATATTTCAAGGATGTCGTCGTCATCAGATGGAAAAGGTGATAGTTTCGAACAATTGTCCTCATACCCCATTATTCCTCGCTCCCAACTACAGCTAAAGGAGCAATTAGGCGTGGGCACATATGGCTCCGTATATAAAGGCATTTGGAAGAGTGGTGATAAAACGCTTATTGTCGCACTCAAAAAAGTGTTCATGCTCGAAAAGGAAGTTGATATTCTCTCGCAAATCAGGCATAGGAATATCATACAATTTTTCGGGGTTTCCCAAGCCAATCCCGACTTCTTCATAGTAACAGGTATAACAATTTTTGGCTACAACCATTTTGTATATTCTTGAAAATTTTAGAGTTTGCCGAAAATGGCTCTTTATACGGGTATTTGCATAATCAAAATGCCGAGATGCAATTTGATCGTATTTTAAAGTGGGCTAAAGATGTAAGAAACTTATATACCCCCTCTCCACCTTATGACCCACCCCCTCCCTACCCCATGACCTACCCCCCCCCCGGTCGAATTTTACCGGGGTTGTGCAACTGTGTAAGACGTACGTTCCTACTTATAATTTACGTTTGACTTTTGAAAATTTTTTGTTTAGATCGCGCAGGGCGTCGCTTATTTGCACTACGAAGCACCAAAGACTATTATACACCGTGATCTCAAGTCGAAAAATATTGTCATCAGCAAGAACAATACGTGCAAGCTATGTGATTTTGGCACGTCCAAAGATCTTACTCACTCATGGACGGCTCCCACTTGGGGTGGTACTGCTGCATGGATGAGGCAAACAAAAATTTTTTTTCTTATATTTAACTTTTCATCTTTAGTCCCGAGATAATTATTCAAAAAGATGGGATCACCACCGCGACTGATGTGTGGAGTTATGGTGTTGTCTTATGGTAACAGTTTGGATTTAGATTGTATAGGGTGTCCCGAACTTTTGGAACTAGTATCGATCCCAATGAACGTGAAATTTTTCGAAAAAAATTTGTACAACACCTGGAATAGGGTAATCTTATGCGGGGAATCCGACTTTCACATTTTTGAGATCTGAAAATCTTTCAATACACTATTCTTCCCTGAATCAGGGAAGCGTTTTTTCGCTTCGAAAATGTCAAATTCGGATTCCCGCATGTTTTTACGTCATTTCCAGAAAAAATTTTCGAAAATTTTTCACACGGATGACCTCCCTATTGTGCAGTAGCTCCAAAATTCGGTTATTTGGTACACTCTCCATCCACATATAACTTTTTAGGGAGATGATCTCGAGAGAAATTCCGTATAAAGGTCTAACCGAGTTCAAGATCTATTCAATCATTTCGCAACATGGTGCCCGTTTGGTGATACCCGAAATTTGTCCAAAACCCTTAGCCGAGTAATGCCCCCTCAAACATGCTTTCCCTAGTTTAGTCTTAAAATTTTAGTCTGCTACAAAGCTGTTGGCTATCGAATCCCAAGGAAAGGATTGACATGAAAAATATCATTTTGGTGTTGGAACAAATGCAAGAGAACACCGAATTACACAACCAGTGTATCATCTTTGTCAATTCGAAGGAAGAGTGGAGGCACGAAATTGAGAGGCAGTTAAATGAGCTTGATGTAAGTTTTGGAACTACTGCACAATAGGGGGGGGAGGCACTCAAAAAAAGGGGAAGAATTTTTTCAGATGGGTGGCCCCCTATTGTGTAGTAGCTAAATTTTTACTAATTTTCTTTTCAATAACTTAAAATTGCAGGCACTAAAGTTGGATTTGGCTCGCCAACGAGAGGATTTAGACCGACGTGAACAAGAGCTAAAGATAATCGAAAGCTGCATTGAAACCACACACAGAAACTTCCTCATGTCGCGAGAGTTGCTCACACTAGAAAACGTGAATGCATGGAATGAAAATGAGGTCTGCGATTGGGTCCGTTATATCGCTGCCAGCGCCGGGCCCGAAGTGACGGATGTGATGTTAGATCGGGTGGTTACGTCGGTGCTGGAATATGATATCAATGGATCGCGCTTGCTACAAGTCACGGAAAAGGATTTGGAAAATCTCGACATTCCTATATGCCTGCGAATGGCTATTATCAAAAAGCTGGATGAACTTCGGACTACCACGATGAATCTCGTCGAATTTCCTTCTTTGAAGGTGGCTGATATTATCGAAGCGAGATCGGTGAGCTTTTGTAATATGATCAGCGCGTACTTTTGGCATAGACTCTAAAGAAACGAAGGGAATGGAACGATACGAATGAAACGATACAAATAAAACGATACGAACGAAACGACATAATGGAATGAAACCAAATTCAGGGTTTTCGTGTCAATATTCAGGCAAATTCAAACCCGTTTCCCGGACGCCGTCTGGAAATGATATCGTTTCATTCGTATCGTTTCAAACCTTTCATTTCGTTTTATTCGAGTCTATGCCGTAATTTTGGTTCAGGTTGAGTGGGGGGAGGGAAGATTCATCACCCCCATAATTATGACACTGAATAAGATTATACAAGACTCAAAAAGAACTTTTGAAAAAATTTTTTTAGAAGATCGACAAGAGCAGGCCTCCTTTCGACTTCCCGATTGAGATTCATGTTGGAATGTATCAACGAGAATTGCCTGAAGCCACCTCTTCAGTTAGATACAGATTTAAAGTATTTGTGGACACGGATTGGCAGCATTCCGCATTGGTAACTTTTTTCCTTTTTTATCAAGTTTAGTTCAAAATTTGTAGTCCCAATCGATGCCAAAAGAAATCTACGATTCTTCCACTGTAATAAAAGATGTGTGTATATCATTAGTTGCTCATGATAGAACGGTGATACTCGAAAGTGTCCGGTGTAGTTGCCCGCCATTTGGCTATTTAGAATGGACCGATGCGCCACTTGATAATATGCCGGTGACTTTGACTTGTGCCATTACCTACACCGATCAAGTATGATCCAATCTTTGGAACTACTGTCGGCTCTTATACCCCATTGAACGTGGTCTAAAATCGAAATTTTTTTATCGATTTTAGACCATGTTTGGGGTATAAGAGCCAAAGTAGCTGCCGATCTTTTTTTTCAAAAAGTTATTGAATTTAGGTGATTCAACCAAGAAACACTTGTATCAAAGCCACCATATATGACTTTAGTCACCCAACGACGATTTGTACCAAAGTTGTTTCGTTGAAAATAAGGCCGGTTCCAACAAATACATCGATTTCGAGAATCAGTTCTACTTTACTTAACAGTTCTGACAAGGTTTGCCAATTCGATATTTGATGCGCGGATATTTAGTTATCGAATTTTAGGTCTCATCATCAACTAATCTTCAGGGACCATGGCGCAATCGAAGAAATTCGTTTAGCCTAAATTCAGCTTCGCCTGAAAGATCTCGGAGTATTTTGAAAACACCAGACAGTGGCTATGTGACTTCAACGAGTAAGTTTGCACAAATATTGTGTAAAGCTAAATTGTTTGCCACTAAACAATTTGGCATAGACTCGAATGAAACGAAAGGTTTGAAACGATACGAATGAAACGATTCGATTCGTATTGTTTTATTCAACAATTCGGGTTTGAATTTGCCTGAGTATTGACACGAAAACCCTGAATTTGGTTTCGTTCCATTAGTATCGTTTCATTCGTTTCGTTCCATCCTCTTTGTTCTATAAGAGCCTATGCCAAAAGATTTTACAACATGAAATTTTCCAGAGTCACCAATCTGGGCAGATATAGCAGCCAGCCTAAGAAGACCATCATCAAATCAAGTCCCCATAACCCCCAACCTACCTTCTTCCAAAGAAGATCTTGATCAACCGGCAATTTCTTTCGAAGACGAAATTGTTGAAATGCGACCAAGGGCGTGCTCGGATAGCTTAGCAAAAGCAGCTGCTGTCGCCCATCGACCGCCTATATACCGCCCTCCATTTGGCAGCAACAGAAAGTTTAACCGACCACATTTGAATATTGGACGCGTGGAGAGGAGCTTTGACGTATATTCTTATTTCTTTTGATCAGTTTTATCCCATTTTAGAGTCCTTTAAATGGCCCGAAATACTCGTTGGATAACCATCACGCTTCTTTCTTCCTTGCCTCGTCCCCACCAACCAATAGCACTTCTCCATCAAGCCATGATTCCAGGTCGCCTGATACAGCGTCTGGCAACAAAAGCCCCCAAACTCCAGTCACTCCAGAAGACCTTATAATACATGCAAAAGAGCAACCGAAAAGATGCCAGAAGGATAACTGCCGTTGCCGTCCACATGAGCTAAAGAATCATTTAGAACCACCAGACTTTTCTGACTTCCCTGTGGCTATTGGTCATAAGAAAAGGTTAGGCTTAAAGGACCAGTCTACTTTTGTGTTTTTGATGCCATGTGATAGAGCACAAAATTTGGAGCATGTTTTGCTTTTACTGCACTACTTGAAAATCTAACGGTAAAAAGTTATGAGCGAAATAAAATTGCAAAAAAATTTTCAAATGTGTTTAAACATTGAAACGAAGAGCCTGCGCTGAAATTAATTTATAAATTTGCTTAAAATATAAAAAATTATTATGTTTATTTAAAAAAGAAAGACGGCATTCTTTATAGCTCAACGAGGCGAACAAAATGACACCAAAATGATCCAATTTGAAAATTGTTTTGGGTTATTGAAACGAAAACATGAATCAGAATTTTCGTTTCAATAAC
>JAQGCP010000210.1:0-19715 GCA_034699885.1 Acrobeloides thornei
GCTAAACAGGCATTATTCATATCGAAATGCAAAATAAAAGTACGAAAGAGAATGGATAAAGTTGAAATGATTAAGTGATCCGGTTCAATCTAACACCCTGTAGGTTGTAGCATAAGTTGTTGCCGCCCAAAAAATATATAGAAAATCGGCATTTTTCACTCGTTTTCGATGAAATTTTTTTTGCAATAGTGGGTAAGAGTGTATGCTGAATACGATCCAATCGGTCTTTTTGAGCGAACTCATGTTTTCGTGTCAATATACAGACTTTTTCAAACAATTGATGTTTTTCAATGTTTCAAATGAATTTTAAAATGTCGATATTTGGTTATAGGAGTCGAATTTTGACGAAATTTTCGACCCTACTAGGGTTTTTATAGTCGGAGGAATCGATTGCGTGCATTTTTGAGCAAAAAAAATTTTTCACAAAAAGTTATGGTGCGGAAAAGATACTCTATGCCCGAAAACCATACCCCCTCAATGCCGTTTTTGATGAAAAATCAATCCTATGGAGGAAACAATTTTTTAAATTTTTTTCTTCGTGGAATTGACTCGTTTTAATCGTCTCAATGAGCTGAATCGAGTGGCATTAATTTCGTCCAACATTCATTAAAATTTCGCCCAATACCCCTTTTTTATTTTGGACCGCCGTGCCACTTTTTTTTATTCACCCTGTATATTATAGCTCAATTTTAGTTATCTCTTTATTCATTTTTCTTTCAAGTTTGACGTCAATTTTTACATTTGATCAGCGTCACCAAATTTTAATTTCCATTGATCTTTTTTAGAAACTTGTTTTTTATTTTTTTTTAAATTTTCCTCCCACCAAAAAACCCTGCTGTGAAACTTTGAGGTCATAAACGGCCAATATATTTTCCTTTGTCGGCAGATATATGACTTGCAATTGCGCCTTTTCTTCCGTCCTGATTCAGGGTAGGTTGGATTTTGCGAGTGATCGCAAACAATGACAAACGTCAAGAGATTTTATTGTGCGTCTATCCGATTTTTATGTGAGATAGAATGGGAGAAGAAAAATGCTAGGGTGGTAATAGCGAGGGAAAGAGGCAAGGGTAGACTGGTAGAGGGATGAAAGAGCATAAAATGAGAAATCATGGAGGCGTTCGTTTTCTGCCGGCCCCTCGGGTTGGGTGATCTTTTTTTGCTAGGCCAGAGGAAAGAGGCACGCTAGTCGGAGTTTATGTTGGAAAAGAGAGAGAGTTTGGTTGTTCGCGCGCCTCGTACTGAATGACACACACATACGCCACCCGAACGAAACGCAAGCAAGCGTCCGATTCGTTCATTCTCTCTCTCTTTCACAATATCGATTGATTTCGTAGTTGTTGGGGAGGTGAATAGTACCCCCCAACATTTATTTCGTTTCTCAAAGAAATGGCCTCTTTTGGGTGACAACGAGGAAGATGCAACGTTCTTTCTTTTACTAAAAGAATGAATGTTTATCCCCCTCTCCATTTCGATTAATTGCTATAGAACTACGTTTGTTTTAAATATTTTTTTCATATGCGTGACTTGTGACGCTTCTTCCGGCCATATTTTCCTTATTCACCTTAAGTAGGATCTTGTGACTTTGCATAAGACTTTTCAATGCTTTTTGTACTTGTTATTTTCACGCTCTCTATATCCGTTTTATACGCTTACTTTTTTATTTTTCACGCCATTTCATCGTACGAAAGGTTTTAACACGTAAAAGTTAGCATTTTGAGGAAATAGGTATGACTTCTTTGGCAAATAAAGAATTACTTGGGATATTTCTGTTGCTTTTCTTGGTTTTTTTATACTTCTTTATATGTCTGTTTTCTGATAGAATTTTAAAAAGTTAAGCGTCGATAGCGCAAGAGCAATTGACGCAAAATTCATCTTGGACGTGAAGGGTTCGAACCTCACCATGTCAGATTTTACTTTTAGCAAAACAAAAAAGTTATCAAAGTAATTCCATCTCCCTCCACAAAATTACAAGGTTGTGATGCACGCCTACCGGCAACGTCGTAATTATGGAGGAGAAACCCAGGGAGTCCCCTTCCAAACATGGCAAAAATATAATTTTCTGGAAAATTTCCCTTCCCCCTCCCCTCAACCTGAATTTTTCAAGTTGCATTTTTGTTGATATTCGGAAAGTTCATGAAAAATGGAGCATTTTTTGTTTTTACGGCATGTCCTGAATCGCTAGAGATTTCGAGATAATCACGTGTGAAATTGGCGTTTTTTGAAATCTGTATATTACAACGAAAACATGTACGAAAATTTTAACTTGCATCAATTAAAAGTTATTTGTTGAAGCGATTATTCAAAATTATTTTATTAGTCGCTTCAATAAACAACTTTTAATTGATTTCTGTAGAAACACGCGCATACATGTTTTCGTTGTAATAAACAAATTTCAAAAATCGCCAATTTCACACGTGATTATCTCGATTCTTCCCCATTCTTCTCCAACGTTAAAAGAGATTTAATCAATTTTTGAAAAGAAGATGTAAACATCAACGCACGTGTCCCCTAGCTGTCCTCAGCTGATTGTGAGTTTTGGGCTCAGAAAACATTCCACACGTGTTTACGGAACATACTTATTTTTGGAGTAGGTGGTTATCGATTGTTTTTGGCAATCACCTAACTCATATAATCTGGTATGGGGTGTAAGTGTTAGGTAATCCCTGGACCCAGAGATCCTCCAGCTAAAAGGAACCCCTGCACTTATGTACAACAACCCCTGCAGCGCAAAGAAGGCCCTCAAACCTGAAAAAGTTCTTAAGAAAAATGCACTTTTTTTGGCTAATATCGATGATTCAGCATTTTTTTAAATGAAAGCGTTCGCGTGTATGTGTGCTTTTATTTATTATATCGATTTTTTGAAGCATGCACCCGCAGTTCTCGTGATTGAAACATGAATATTTTTCCATTTTTAGGTCCACCAGACCTTTTTCTGTGCTCTATATTTTCCAACAATCAAATTGACTAAGCCAAAGAGTACAGCTGCCGCAGGAATCGATTGTCGTCCAACGTATTGATTCCTGCCATCCTATCACTGCCATTCAACCAGCCTATTCATTTGGCTATCGTCCAATTTTATTGTCGCCTACGGCATTGCTCAAAGCTCATTATCTTATTGTTTTCTTTTGGTGGAAGAAAAAAAATCTCCATAAAGTTACCTCTGTTGTTTGTCTTTCAACTACTTAAAGGTATGCTGATGAAGGGAAGTGTGCAAAAAATATAAATTTTTTAGAATCACTTCATTTCGGATAACCTGGTAGTTCTTTGAAGTTACTGCCCATTTTCTATTCAAGATTGATTTACTACTAAGTTCGTCGTATAATTTTTTGGAACAATCTGCCAAAATTGATCCGCAGAACCCTCAACATCCACAGTATAACCCGCAACAACAACAGCAACAACCTCAAATGACGGCTGCTGGTATTGATCAACAAGCTGTGATGAATATTTTAGGTAATTTTTCCAAAACTAATTGGATTGGCTTTGTATTTCCGGGGAAATCTTCAAAAACATAAACAAGTTTCGAAACAAACGACCAAACTGTTAGCGATTCAGAATTAATGTAAAAACAAAAAATGTTGCATTTTTATGGTCTTTCCAAAGATTAACAAAAAAGACAACTTTTTTCCGCTCGGACTGGTCCTTTAAAAGGAAATGAGTGTCATCAAAGTAGAAAAAGACTAATCTTGCAAATTTTCAAAAATGTGGCGGTCTGAAAAAATCCCTGCCTTTTTTTACCATCGAACAAATTATTTTTACAAAAAAATTTAGAAGCCCTCACGCTAGAAGGCACTGGAGGAATGCCGCCTCAATTTATGCCACCTTTAGGCGGACTTGGGCCTCCAATGGGTCATGCTCCAAGCTCACAATTTACGTTGGCACCTGGACCACCACCATTTTCTCAACCGCCTATGCAGGGCATGAATGTAAGTAAAAATGAAAAATATAAGAAATCAAAATTCGTACAAATTTTCAAAATTCGCATATTTTAATTGGAATTACATTATTCAAGAACTTTTTTTAAACTAAAGATGGGCAGAGATTTTCCAGTTTTTAACATTTGAAACGGATTGTTCCAGATTCTGTTGCAAAATCTGCATAAATCCATTACAAAACGGATTTTTCCGGCAAAATCCCGTCTGTACTTTTTGCCTCTCGTTTAATCTTTCTTAATTCTCATGTTTCAAACAAAATTTTCGAAATTTTATAGTACTAAAAACAGCTAAAGAATCAAAGTTCTTAGTGCAACTATAAATTAATTTTGTAATTGTTCTGTGGCGTGATTATGGTTTGAGTCTAAAAATATGATGAAAAATATAAGAAATCATTTTTGAACTTCAAAGCAACTAAAGAGAATTGGTTCATTCCTCCTCTTTATGGACCTCCACTAATTGCGTATCGAAATTTTGGGGAGCACTAATTGATTTCTGTAGCAAACCGCTTCGCGGGGCTGCGTTTACCGCGGCTGTAAAGACAAGTTTTTACCCCACCTGGTCACTCAAAACGGTTTTCCTAAAAACCCTTAAAGTCTTTTCATCTAATTTAAAAAGCAATCGTTAGAGGGATAGTAGGCGCACAATAGATTAGATTTTGAAAGATATACTTCCGTAAATAAATTTTCTAGACAACTTTGAAATTGGGGGTACTCCTGCTTTTTCGTACCCATGGCTTTCAAAGGGTTGTCTCTGCGAAAACTCGGTCAGAATCAGCCCGGAACGACTCAAATAGCTTGGAATCGTGTTTTCCATATAGAAAAACCCCTGCAATTAAAAACTTTTTCAATTTCAAAAAAGTTTGTACACGAAAATTCTAAAAACTTGTTAAAACATGTTGAATAATTGCGATGCAATTCGCTGTTTGTGTCCAACTCTTTCTTGTAAAATAAGTGAAAACTGTTTGTTGTTGTCTTCAATGTTTTTCATTCTTTCTGCATTTTATTCTAAAAATAAGTTTCTTAAAAGGGGGTCCAGATAATAGGTCCAATTTCCGACAAAAAAATTTTTTTCTCGATAGACCTATATAGGGGTAATTTGATATGAGGAATCGATTGCTTCTTTCACCTTGTTTTAGTGAAAATATCAATTTGGGGGGTTTCAAATTTCTGACAATCTGGCGAACAAAAATTGTTGAAAAATCGACATTCACGAAAACAAGATGAAGGAGGCGTTTTCGCAAATCGATCCCTCGTATCAAATTACCCCTATATAGGTCATATCGAGAAAAAAATTTTTTTGTCGGAGATTGACCTATATGGATCCCCTTTAACAGTTTTTGCTCAAAAAATTTTGCCCAATTTCTGAATTTTTCGTTGAAATTAATTTCCAAAAATCGTTGTTTGTGTCCATTGAAGGTTCGTTGCACGAAGTTTCCACGCATTCCAATTGAACCAAAAAGATTGTTCTCTTTCAAGAATTGTTGTGATTTATTCGCGATAACAACATTTGTGACAAAAATGAAATTTTAATAACTTTACCAAATTTTGGACTTTCTAAAAGTCCTTGCTGTAATTTTTTGAACAAAAATTTTTGGGAAATTAAATTGCCCAAAATTTAATTTTCCTACTAATTTTTAGCTTTAAATTTGTGTTTACAATTTTATATGAACTTTTGACACTAAAATTAGATTTTTCTCGTTCTTGGAAAATTTTGGATGTTTATCCCCCCTAATTTTAACCTTTTTTGGAAAAGTGCCCCCTCCTGTAGTTGGTTTGGCTACGCCATTGAGGGACCCCTATGTTTTTTTGTTTTTGAAAAAATGACCATTTTTCATTAAAAAATGATATTTTTCACCAAAAATAGCTATTTTTGCTCCAAGAATGCACATATTTTTGCCCAAAAAATTTCACCCAAAAATGCCTCTCCCCATAGCTGGGAGTCTGACTGTTCTAAATCCAGTTTGTTTTATCATTCTTTATTGCCTAAAAAAGTTTTTCCACTTTTAAGGTTGTCTAATGCAAAAATTTTAAACTTTGTTAAAAATGACTCAATATTGGTTATTTGGAGTGCGTGGAAGACCGATTCTTGGCCATGGACCACCACGTTTGTTGGGTTGTCCAGGTTTTGAGGTGGTTTTTTGGGGGGAGGGGGTTTTAAAAATCTATAATAAGATGAAAATGGAGGAAAAAATGAAAACTTTACTTTTTTGAATTTTCAATTTTTAAGCTATTTTAAAATTGTTAACTTTGCGAAAACGTGGTTTACTTTTTACATTGAAACTATTATGGAGGAACTATTGTGGTTAATTTTACAAAAGTTTTTATTGTTGAGGGTCAGTTTTGGGCTGTGACAACTGGGATCAAATTTTTGGTATTAAACTAAAAATATATTCAATTTTTAAGACCTAAATTTAATTTTTCATCGCTTCAAAAAAGGAGTTTATAACGAACCAGAAAAATCGTGAAATTTTACGTGTAAAGAAATCATTTTTTCAAAGATTCTAATTTTTGTCAATTTTCAGTTTCCGGATATCTTTATGCCAGGAGTGCAGCCTCCACTCGGAGTGCCACCGACTCAACTAACAACTGGTCAGCCATACATATCAAGCTCAGGTAGTGGTGGTTCGCAAGGAGGTAGCGGCTACGAACAGTCAGGAAGATCTCAGATGTCTTTGGCACCTGGTGCACCAATTGGCGGCGGCGATGGCGGTGGAATGATGCCGATGCAGCAACCTCCGCCAGGCGGTCCACCCGGCCCACCACCAGGCGGAAGCGGTGGTCCTCCGCCAACCGGACCACCTGGACCTCCAGCAATTCAGTTTCAGTGTCCGAAGCGACCAAATCATGGTGTTGAAGGAAGAGCTATTGTGCTTCGTGCTAATCATTTCAAGGTGGGATTATTTGTGCTAATTTTTA
Source organism: Acrobeloides thornei (assembly GCA_034699885.1). Lineage (NCBI taxonomy): Eukaryota > Metazoa > Nematoda > Chromadorea > Rhabditida > Cephalobidae > Acrobeloides > Acrobeloides thornei. The sequence continues at coordinate 6,851 of JAQGCP010000210.1, forward strand.
AGACCCATTTTTTCAGGTCTCAATCCCAGGTGGAACCATTCAATACTATCAAGTTGATATCCAGCCAGATAAGTGCCCAAGAAAAGTGAATCGGTAAGCTCACGCATTTGTTGACCACTTAATTTTTCACTTTTAGCGAGATTGTTAACACGATGGTGGAGTCGTTCAACAAAATCTTCACGAATATTCGCCCCGTCTACGATGGAAAGCGCAGTATGTACACTCGTGAGCCGATTCCAGGAATTGGACGTGACAAAGTTGATGTGGAGGTTGTAATGCCTGGCGACTCGTCTATGGACCGAAAATTCAAAGTTTCAATTAAATGGGTATCCGCAGTCAGTTTGTCGAAGCTCGAAGATGCTATGTTAGGCCGAATCCGTCAAGTTCCACCGGAGGCCGTTCAAGCTATGGATGTGATTTTGAGACACTTGCCGAGTATGCGCTACACGCCAGTGGGACGATCGTTCTTCCAGCCACCTGCGTCATCGATGGGACAGCACGGTGCTCCTGCACATACTGGCGGAGCGCCTTATCATACGGGTGATAGCAAGTTGGGCGGTGGACGTGAAGTCTGGTTTGGCTTTCATCAAAGTGTTCGTCCTAGTCAGTGGAAAATGATGTTGAATATTGATGGTGTGTGATTTCTTGAAACTTTAAAATTTTGTTCCTTGGTTAAATGAGCAGGCTGAAATTGAGAAGTTTAAAAAATAAAGTCCAAAAACGGATAATCAAAAATCGGAAATTTGATATCCAAAATTGATTTTTAAAAAGATTGCTAAGTCTGCTGATTTTTCAGAAAAGTGCTGATTTTGAGATGTCAAATCAGGCAAAATCGGATTTTTCAGTGTCAAATCTGATTTTTGAGATGCGAAATTTTGTCAAATTTATAAGAAATGTATGAAAATTAGCCTTTTCTGATTTTTGCTCTTTCTAAAATCTGATTGTTGAAGTCAGATTTTCTGATTTTGAACAAATGTTCTTGGCATCCCTGTTTTTAAACCTATTTTTGCTCAATGAAGAACAAAAGATGACGAGTCCTACCGCGCAAAAACCGTGAGGATAAACGAGGCATTTGTCTGAGAGCAAAATTTATGTCAAAAAATTTTAAAATTCCAATTTATATTTTTTTAACGAAGCTAATTGTTCCATTTTCAGTTTCCGCGACTGCATTCTATCGAAAAATGCCAGTTATCGATTTTATTGCCGAAGTTTTGGAATTACCAGTACAAGCTTTAAGTGATCGTCGAACGCTGTCGGATGCACAGCGTGTGAAATTTACTAAGGAAATTCGTGGATTGAAGATCGAGATTACGCATTGTGGACAAATGCGTCGAAAATATCGTGTTTGCAATGTGACCCGTCGTCCTGCACAAACTCAAACGTGAGTATTATAATTGAAAGAGTTCTGGGAGTAAAATTTTTAAATCAAAAAGCGAATTTTTACTGATTTTTGAGCTCAAAAGTCGAATTTTTACTAATGTTTGAGTCTAAAATTCTTCTTCACCTCAAAATTCTATCTCAACCACATAGTAAATTTTCAATTTTTCAGGTTCCCACTCCAATTGGATAGTGGCCAAACGATCGAGTGCACGGTGGCGAAATATTTTTATGACAAATATCGAATTCAGCTCAAGTATCCTCACTTACCATGTCTCCAAGTCGGCCAAGAACAGAAGCACACTTATTTGCCACCAGAAGTTTGTGAAATCGTCTCTGGCCAACGATGCATTAAGAAATTGACGGATACTCAAACTTCGACTATGATTAAGGTAATCTTTATGGAAAATTAGATGGCTAAAAATAAAATTGGCATAATTTTGTTTCAAAACTTATTTTTTATGTTATGGGGTTATTTCATGCTTCATTCAGTCTAATGCACAACATATTTTATAATTTGTATAACTACATTTTTCAGGCCACAGCTCGCTCGGCTCCAGAACGAGAACGCGAAATCGCCACTTTGGTACGACGTGCAGAATTTACGAACGATCCATTCGCACACGAATTTGGCATCTCGATCACGCCGATGATGACTGAAGTGAAAGGACGGGTTTTGAATGCCCCGAAGTTGTTGTATGGTGGAAGAACCAAGGCCACCGCTTTGCCGAATCAAGGAGTTTGGGATATGCGAGGAAAGCAGTTCCACACCGGAATTGAAGTCAAAATTTGGGCTATTGCTTGTTTTGCACAACAGCAACATGTCAAGGAGAATGATTTGAGGTAGGAGTTATCACCGTAAATATGTCTAAATAGAGTCTTGGTTTATGTTTGTTGATTTATCTTGTTTATATTTATTATGTATCTTATTTACTTCACTTCTATGTGCCTTTATATACTGTATAGATGCATAGAAAAGTTATCTATGGTAAAAGTTGGTCATTTAAACTAAAATTTTTAAAATTTAAAATACGGGCGATTGAAGGCTCAGGATAGAGTTGGGAAAACCGTTTAGAAATTATTAAGAAATTTTTGGGAAAAAAATCATTTTTCTTAAGAAATTTTATTGCTTTGTGGGGAAATTTTCCCAGAGGCTTGTTTCTTATCTATGTAAACATTGTTTAAAAAATGTAAAAATTTACAATAGATGAGACACAGGCCCCAGGTTCCTCCCCTATAATTACGGGCTGTGTATATATGTTATCTTTATGTTAACCTCTTATTTCTATGCTCCTTGTCTTTTTGTATCATTTATGTAGACAATTATTACACTCGCTCTTTTATTTACAACGATAGTCGAGCGGGTAGTTGGTTTATTTATTGTGATCAATATCGGCAGTTCGACTCCGCCTTGATTAGAATTGATTTTGCTCGATGAAGAACAAAGATGACGAGTCTGAATGCGCATAAAATATGAGGAAAAACGAGGCATTTGTCTGAGAGCAAAATTTTTTATTTATACAAATGCTATGTTGGAAAAATTATCAACAAAATATTTGTTTAAATGTTTTGTTAACTAAAAAAACTTTGAAATGAACGGGCAAAAAATCAGTACTAGTTTGGAACAGAGGACGCACTTTTTAAAAAAGATAAATATTTTTTGTACTAAAAAAATCACTTTTTTGTACTATTTTTTTCAAATTTTGAAAAGAAATTTAAAATTAATTTTGAAAAAAATAGTACAAAAAGTGAGTTTTTTTAGTACAAAAAAATATTTATCTTTTTAAAAAAGGTCTAATAAACTCAATGAAAAAAAATAGACAACTCAACGGTCAATTTTGTCTTCTTTCATATGATTAAAAATAAAAATTCCTTCAGATTTCGAATTCCATATCGAAAAAAATTGCGGTATATATTTCCGTCGATTTTGAAAATTTTAAAATTTGACTGCTAGTGAAAAATGCTTATTCGTTAGAGATTTCCTTTTTTCCTCAATTGAACATTAATTATTGTATAAAAATAGGAAAAGTAAAAGTTTCATATTAACACTCATCTTTTTAGAAATTTCACCGCTCAACTTCAACGTATCTCAGCGGACGCAGGAATGCCAATTTTGGGTCAGCCTTGTTTCTGTAAATATGCTGTTGGAGTGGACCAAGTGGAGCCAATGTTCAAATATTTGAAGACAAATTTCCAAGGCCTACAACTTGTTTGTGTGGTCTTGCCAGGAAAAACACCAGTTTATGGTGCGTATGATTATTTAGATTTGTTCATTTTACCCTATAAAAATGGGCTTGTACATTGATTGCTACTCATTTGGATGAGATTATTAAACTAAAGAATACCCAGAAATCCGAAGCCTCTTTGGTTTAGTCATCTCATCTGAATGAGTACCTATGGATTTTATTTTTGTAATTGCTTATTTTTAGCCGAAGTGAAGCGTGTGGGTGATACAGTATTGGGAATAGCGACACAATGTGTTCAAGCCAAGAATGTGATTAAAACAACGCCTCAGACTCTATCGAATTTGTGTCTAAAGATGAACGTGAAGTTGGGTGGAGTGAACTCAATTCTCTTGCCGACCGTGCGTCCACGGGTTTTCAACGAGCCGGTGATTTTCCTCGGCGCTGATATTACTCATCCACCTGCAGGAGACTCAAGGAAGCCGTCGATTGCTGCCGTGGTTGGTAGTATGGATGCTCACCCGTCGCGCTATGCCGCTACGGTTCGAGTTCAACAGCATCGACATGTATGATTTTTCAAAAATCAAGTAGCCCACATTTCTAACATACCAACAAATTTGGGCGATTTTGCATTCCTAAAAATCAAATAACTTTATTTTTGGGAGACAAAAAATTGGTACCATAGGTTTTTAAGCCTAAAAAATAGATTCGCTTTATTTTTTTGAACACTTAAAAATTGGATGCTTATAAGGTCAGTGATGATTAGTTTACCGCCCCAGGCCTAAGTTTCTTGCGGAATGGTTATTTTCTCTGAGACCTTTTGTAATTTTTGAACCCAGAAATGCCTTCTTGGTCAAAAAATTTAAAACTTTTATTTTATTTCAATTTTGTAGGAAATTATCAGCGATCTCACTTATATGGTCCGCGAGTTGCTCATTCAATTCTACCGTAACACTCGTTTCAAGCCAACCCGAATTATTGTCTATCGAGATGGTGTTAGTGAAGGACAATTTTTGAATGTACGTTAAACGTATAAAATTGAATTTTGTGCTCAAAAATGGTCCAAAAATCGATTTTTGAACATAAAAATGACTTCAAAAAGTTGTACAAATGCATTAAAATTTCAATTTTTCAGGTTCTTCAACACGAACTCCGTTCAATGCGTGAAGCGTGCATGATGTTGGAGCGTGGCTATCAACCGGGAATTACTTTTATCGCTGTGCAGAAACGCCATCACACTCGCTTGTTTGCGGTTGATAAGAAGGATCAAGTTGGAAAAGCGTTTAATATTCCCCCGGGTACTACAGTCGATGTTGGCATTACACATCCCACCGAATTTGATTTCTATTTGTGCTCGCATGCTGGAATTCAGGTGCGAATTTTTAGATACATTAAAAAAAAATTATTGCGAAAAATTCGCTTCGAATCACCCTAGAGTCAATTAGACACACATATTTTTCAATTCCTAATTTTTCCAATTTCTAGGGCACTTCTCGACCATCGCATTATCACGTCTTGTGGGATGATAATAGTTTATCGGCTGATGAACTTCAACAGTTGACTTATCAGATGTGCCACACTTATGTTCGTTGTACTCGCTCGGTTTCAATTCCAGCGCCTGCCTATTATGCTCATTTAGTGGCTTTCCGTGCTAGATATCATTTGGTAGACCGTGAACATGACAGGTAATTGTGTTATAGATGAATATTGGCTAATTTTGAGCATTGAGATGATTGTTTGGGCGCCCATTTTGAGCACAAAAAATCGACTTTAAAGCTAATTTTTATCTCAAAAAACTATTATTGATCCAATTTTGGGCTTGACAATCGAGTTTAGAGCCAATTTTGAGTGAGAAATTCAATCCTTGATCCAATTTTAACTTAAAAATCGATTTTGAATCTAATTTTGAGATAAACTTTTCCAATTTTTAGTGGCGAAGGCAGTCAACCATCAGGAACTAGCGAAGACACCACACTCAGCAATATGGCTCGTGCAGTTCAAGTGCATCCGGACGCGAATCAAGTGATGTACTTCGCCTAACCAATTCCAACTTACAAACTCAACTGGCACTCTTTCTACATTTTGCATTTATTATTATTAATTCACTCACGGCCAATTTTTTAATTTATCTATCATCTTTTAACAAAAACTGAAAATGTGATGTGATTTTTCTGGCCAATTGTATGTGTTGTTTATATTTTTGCTTGTTTATTGTCATATCTGCATTTCCACGTATATTATTTTATTATTGTAACTCAAGAAAAGTCCAACAATCCAAAAATGTAGCTGCCCGAAATGCATTCTTTCAACTCAACTGAAATGTGTTTATGATATATTTGTATGTTATAATTGATATGTATTGCTCCATTCTTTCCAAGATTGTTCAATGGGGTTCTTGCCCAGTAAATATATGGTCGGAATTTATTATGTGCTCGGTTTTATAGTACAATTATCTATATGTATCCTTTGTTTTGAGTATTGGATGAATAGCTTTTTTGCTGCTATATTTTTGAAAAGAATTTTTTTGATGATATTTTAATGAAAATGTATGGGCTTATTTTTGAAATTAAAAAAAATTCGATTTTGTATATTTTTGAAAAATATAATATTTAGCCATTTTCACTCAAAAAACAGTAATGTCGTTTGTTATGTATTCCTTTTTTGCTTATACTTACTGAGTTCTTGGAAAGTCTCGAGCATTGTATCCTGTATATATAGTAGCAATCCATCAAAAACAAAATCTCAAAACCCACTTTTTTTCAATGATGAGCTACTGTATATCGTATAGTATAATTAGAAGAATTTATAGAAAAACTTGCATATTTTTTTGTTCAAATTTCTAATTTTGCTATACTTTTTTATTCGTAAGTGAACAGAAAGCCCATGAAATATAATCAGGGGTGCCATATTGATTTCTGACCTGGGTGACCAAAATTTATGCTCACCTGGGTTACATTTATAACCCATAGGCCACAATTTGACAACCCTGAATATAATTTAAATCTTTCTGTTCACAACTTGTGATTGGCCTTCTCTTATTGCGTATATTATTAGTTCAGGTTGATGCACAAGCTGTTGTCCTATACTATCTTGTTTCGTTAACTTCACTTTGTTATTAAATGTTTTATAAATTTTTTATTGTATAGTAATCTGATATCTTTTCTATATCGAAAGTTATATGGGTGGAAAATTCGGCTAGAATAGGAGTTGAATTGTATGTGTTGAGTGGACGAATATGTTTGTATGTTGAAAATTTGGGTATTGCCTGTGATGGAAAATCCGAGGCAAATGAATCTTGTTAGATAAAATTTTGGGTACAAAGGTAGGAACAAAACTTTATAGGCCAGAAAATTTCATTTTGTTATATTTCTCTATCTTGTTATATGGTATTCACACTGAGAAAGATTGGTGCCGACCGTTATCCATAGCCAAAATAACGGCCATGGCCCGTCAAGTCAAAGCTTTCTCAATGGACCTAAACAAGTGCGAGTTAAGTTTAGTCTGAGAGATCTAATTTTATTTAAGGATATCTGATAGGCTAAATTTCAAAAGATTCAAAATAATCGAATCACAATAGGTTTTAAGCCATACCTCCTTTGTGTGTGAGAATGGAATACGGATGGCCTGATTTTAACTTTATGCTTTGTGTTGAGAACCTGATATGGTTGAGAGAAATCTTCAATCAGAATTGCAATATTGCATTGATCCCACTTTCCCAAAATCTCTAATGTATCCATGAGTTAAGCTACTTGTTCAAATCCTAATCCATTATGTTTGTTTGTTTACTTTCCTACTATACAATAAAATTATCATATTCTTGCATTTTTTAACGAAATGTTGCGATATTTTTCTCGTACGCATCACCATCTGAAGAGGTCTTTCTTTATATTTTACTGACTTGTCTTATAATTTGATGGCACATGATATTGCTCTATTCATTCATTCGAATCCGAATAAACCTCTTCTTTACCTTTTTATTACAGAAGGCTTTCATAGTAGCATTGTCTCTCTTCAATGAATTGATATACTCTCGCAACGCATCTTTCATTAGACTTATGTTATATTACATTTTTTCAAAAAATGCCTGTAGCCTTTATTTTTTGTATTAGCCATCAAAAAAGTGATTGGGCAATTTATGTATTGGGAGGGGTATATGATTTTTGGGATGGCACAATTTCTCATGCACTAATATTATTCCAAATTATTTCTAATAATTTTCTGCTACTTTTTTAATGGTAATAAGTCTGCTTAATCCACTTACACGTCATTCTTTCAATATATAAAAAAGACATTTATTATGATTTATATGTAGTGTTTATTTTCTTTACTTAATAAATAAAATTTACAGCAAAAACATAATTGTTAAAAATTTACATAAACTTGCAAAGTACCGGTTAAGAATAGGTATTGAGTAAAAATGAGCATGAAAAAACTAAAGCTATAAAAAAGACAAATGCAGTAGCACATAGAGGAAGGGAGGGAAATTTTTTCTTATTTCCTGATTTTCGAGAGAAGAAAATTCTAATGGTGCCCATTGATTTTTCGCAAAAATGATCTAATTTCGGCATTATTACTCTTTTCACGTTACTTTTCTCACTCTTACTTTATACTTACCGCGCCACACATCCAAATGCAATTTTTGAGAAAAACGTGAAAAAAGTAAGCGTGAAAAACCAAAAACGTGAAAAAAGCATGTTCTAATATCTACTACAAATGTAAAAAATTTTCAAGTATCACCAAACTGTCATTTGCTGGGCATTTTCAGCTTTTACGAAATTTACATAAAAAATGCACCTATGTCCTTATCACACATGTAATCTTGTCATATGTATATTTCTCATCTTGTTAAGTACCCAAGTGGTGCATCCCAAAATTTGATTGACATTCTCCTTGTTTATCCCACCAGTCAACAATATCTGGGATACTTGCACCTTTTCTAGTATGAGCTATTGTACACAGATCACAATAGTTTGAGACACTGCGGTGGAAATTCTGTTTCTTAAATTTCTGTGTCCAATTGAAGTATCTAAAAAAATCAAAATTTATACCTAGGCTCAAATTTCAGAGTGAGACCCACTTCAGGGCTGTCAAGAAACTTATGTAAATTCAAACTTACCGATTTATGAGTAAGTCTGAACTTAAGTTCAGACTTACCGATTTGTAAGTTTCTTGACAGCCCTGGTCCACTTTTTGATCGGAGCGGGTGAAGCTAAAGTTCTCATACTTGAGGTATTCAGTCCTGTTTGCCGCCAACATAGTCAAATATTTTGCCAAATCACTAGGCGAGTTAAAATCGTTCGTTGCTATAAAAGAATCTGCCGGTAAAATATCTTTGTAAATATTCCGGTCCAAAACTATAGGCACGATGAGATTTTTGAGCCGCCACAATTTTTCAGTAACATAATCTTTACAAACAGAATTTTCAAAAGCTAGGTAGAAGAGGTGCTTGTCTAAAAATCGGGAGGAAATTAGTTATAGGGTAGGGAGTATAAGTACATACATGGGCACCCAGGCCCGTAGCTACTTGGGAGCCCGGGGGCAGCTCCCGAAATCAAAAAAAGTCAAAACTTTTACTAATGATACCATCTTATACAGAAACCGTACCTTTGCGTTTTTTGGCGAAAAATTTTCAAAAATCGCATGAAAATACCCTTTTTAGGTGATTTTTGAAGTAGGTATTTACCTATTTCCCGTTGTTCACATGCTTCGTTACAAGCTTTTTGAGCGCATTGGCCTAAACTAGTTACTTCTATATAGCGTCTGAGCCTTTCTACATAAGCTTCTCGTCGTGAGGGTGTATGGCAGTTTGAGACCAGTTGAAGAACGGGTTTGGACTTGGCTTGGGCTTTGGTTTGTACCTAAAAATATAGGTTATATCTGAATAGGACAGGTGGGACACAACAGTCAGCAGATATGAAAAATGCCATAAACTTTTTTAGCCTGTTTTATGAGGGGTAGGCACTTCCTCCAACAATTTGGGGATGGAGATCCAATAATTGGTGATGCGAGAGGGGTCTATTGATCATCTATAGGGAGGGGGGGGGGACACCACAATGTCGTCCTTAATCGACAGTAACACAACAGCGTCGGTTGTGTCTATCCGATTCTGACTAAGTCCGTGGTTGTGTTGACGAATCGGGGCACGTATACGTCCTGCTAGTTCGGGGTAGCGGATACAGGGGTTGTACTTGATTAGTGAAAAGTGAGCAAAAATGAATGAAAAAGTTGAGAAATGGCACTTGAAAAGTGACAAGTTCACTAAAAAATCGACAAGTTTGACACTATACAGGGTGCGTCACGAAACTGCAACACTTAATTTTTCAACTAAATTTATTCAACAAACAAATATATAACAACAAAAACAACACAGATTTATTCAAAATATCCTCCATTTGCATCGATGCAGGCGTTTCGGAAAATCGTCTATGGCCTTGATAATTGTTTCTAACGTGATTTCCAGTCTCTTCAAATCTTTTGATAGTACGGGATACTGTGGATGGTTCGATGTCAAGAAATCGCGCAATTTCACGTACTCCTTTGCCTTTTTCGTGCGCTCTAATTATAGCAGGTCTTAATTCCTTCTTTTTTAGCTATAAAAACACAAATTTATATCAAAATAAATTGAAAAAGTATAAAAAAGCATAGAAAGATTAAGTGTTGCAGATTCGTGACGCACCCTGTAAAAAACTGCTACAATGTTCATTTGATGAAAATTTAAAAAAACGATGTAAAAATCGATTTTTCCGCAAAAAATTCAAGAAAGTTTGTGTATCACAACGAAACACCTGAACACAAATTCAAGTTTCAAACGCAATTATCTCGAAAACTACAACGATTCAGAATATTTCGTAAAAACAAAAAATGTTCCATTTTTCATGAACTTTCCGAATAACAACAAATTATGGCAACTTTTTTCCACTTGACTGGTCCTTTAAATACTAGGATGTTCAGTTGCTCATTGGTTGTTTTCTGTGATTGGTCGTTGGGAATCCAAAAATAAATTCCAGATAAATTTCTAATTATTTTTTCGTGGATCCCTAGAGAATCTGAAAATCTAGAAAATCTACAAAACCAAGACAATCTGGAAAAAGATTAGCAAATCAAGAAAACCAAGAAAATCTAGACAAAACCTAGAGAATATCAAGAAATTCTAGAAAATCGCTAAAAATGTCGAAAATTTTACCGTAGCAAATGAAGAATTTGGTATGGGCAGTTTATATTTGGTAATATTTTCGTATATTGATGTAATACAGTTTTCTGTTTTTGGTACAGCAAAAATTCTTTTATTATGGACTATTTCTGCCTTATAGAGGTTGTAGCCTAGTCCAATGGGTATATCTGGCTCGTAATAGTAATTCAAAGTTTCGTCGTTGCATCGAACAATTTTTCGATCTTGTTGTCCATAGATCAAACAAAAGAGAGTTGAAATCTAGAAAGAGAAAATTTTTTTACTTAAAAAAATATCTGCTTTCATATTCATAATTTTAAAGAAATATTTTCGTTATTACTCGTTTTTTGGCTCTAGCAAAATTGGAAACGAAACGCAAAAAAGTTACAACAGTGGAAGATTGGAAAAGCAATGCAAAAGGTCTTTTCACTAAGTTTTTGCTCTTTGATAAGTTCGACAGAAAGACAGGCAACAAAGAAATGTTTTGTTAAAAGGACACTAACCATGGCTTAGGTTTTCTAACTTTTTTTAAAAAAGTAATAAAAAAATGAGTTTCAACCGATTTTTTCAGGCGACCACACATTCGATTGCTGGTAATCTGGAGAGTTTTTTGTAAAAAAATTATTGAAAAATCACACGTTTTATCCGAGATATAGCCATTTGAAATTTGGACCCAAAAGGCCCATTTTCCTTATTTTCAAAACTTTGCCAAAAATTGAGTATAAGACGAATTTCTTCGAGCGATGGCAAATTGAAAGATGGGAATCTGAGAGATTTTTTACAAAAGAAATTATTGAAAAAGCTTTTAAAATTGTGGAGATATGCTTTTTTCAATTTTTGCACTTTTTTGGAAATAAGATAAACATCGAAAAAAAGTATACTATTCAAAAAATCATATCTTCGCGATTTTAAAAACTTTTTCAATAATTTTCTTTGTAAAAAATCCCTCAGATTCCCATCTTTCAATTTGCCATCGCTCGAAGAAATTCGTTCTATACTCAATTTTTGGCAAAGTTTTGAAAATAAGGAAAATGGGCATTTTGGGTCCAAATTTCAAATGGCTATATCTCGAATAAAACGTATGATTTTTCAATAATTTTTTTTACAAAAATTTCTCCAGATTACCAGCAATCGAATGTGTGGTCATCCGAAAAAATTCGGTTGAAACTCATTTTTTTTAAAGTTGGAAAACCTAAGCCATAATTAGTGTCCCTTTAAAAAATTGTTTAAATTTCTTTGTTGTCTGGCTTTCTGTCGAACTTATCAAAGAGCAAAAACTTAGTGAAAAGATCTTTTGCATTCCGTTTCCAATTTGCGTTTTCGTCGTTTCTAATTTTGCCTTTCCAATTTTGCTAGATCCGTTTTTTTATCCTGTGAATTAATAACATATATTCATAGGTTAAGTGAGAAAAAAGCTTACGACAACGATAAAAAGCTTCATCTTTTGCCCAGGAGATGAATAAAAAATAGACAAAGTTTAAAAAGCCCAGCAATTGTTATCGATATATTAAGACAGAAGTCATGAGAGTTTTTGAATAGTCGTTAAAGAGGTGGAGTCAGGTGCCAAAATTTGTTTCCTGTTTATTAACCAAATGAAAGTAGGATATGAAAAAAAAAGAATTTCAAAAAGAATTACGAAAATTCATACGTGCTCAAATTTTTTTTCTAAGTTCTGAAAAACCTCATTTTCTACTCTTGAACCAAAAAAGTCATATCTCTTCGAAAAACTTATGAAATTTCATAATCTTTTTTTATAAATATTCTACATATTTTAATCTATAATACTAAAATGTTTTTTTGAAAAAAAATAAATTCTTATATTTTTAAAACTTGTTTACCTTCCAGAGTAACTTTAAGCGAAATGATCGCTTTATGGCATAAGCCATTTTCCATGATCTTGGTGTCAAAATGCTCATAAGAACATACATAAAAAATGTACGGTTCGCAATTTTGATTTTAGGTTTAAAAAAACTCTTTTTTATATCAAAACTCAAAATTTTTGCATTTTTAGCACTTTTAATAGTTTTTTTCAAAGTTTTTATTCAGAGATTGAAAATCGTGAACCGTACATTTTTTATGTATGTTCTTACGAGCATTTTGACACCAAGATCATGAAAAATGGCTTATGCCATAAAGA
>JAQGCP010000211.1:0-19700 GCA_034699885.1 Acrobeloides thornei
TCGGGTTTGCACCCGCATTTATTTCCTATTTTTAGACCGTTTAGTTCAGCGTCACGAGAATTTAGAGACGTGGTAACTTTTACTACACAAGACCGATCGCGAAGACCTGCAGAAATCCATTGCGTGTTGGGCGGAAATAAAAGTTCGAGACCGATTACGTGGACCTGGTGAAAAATCTGTTGCGCTTTTGGGTGGAATATAAGGTCAGTGCCTTGAAGATAAGACCCCCAGGACCCCCCCCCCCCCACCCCAAACCTCCGAATTTTACTTCAGCGAAAATTTTCCGGAAAATTTTGTCCTGCGAAATTAGTACGTGTGCCAAATTGTTTCATACACAGCGTTTCCGGCTTCGCAGAAATTTGGTCTGAACTCCAAAGAATAAATGTCATTTATACAGGAAAAAAGTGGATTTTTGTGATTTTTTGGAATCCGAAAATGTATTGTTCTACAAATGATCCCTCTAAGGGTAATTTTATGCGGAGAATCGATTGCGCGCATGGAACGTCATTCTAGTTAACTCGAAGAGATCTGCCATAGGCAAAGCCTTTTAAGCTAGCCGTTAGCTTATATGCGTACGCGTATATGCATATGCAAACATGAAAATCAAAGTGATATGAGATATTATCGAATATCACATTAATATTTAACATATGCGCTACATGAAAATTGCTCATGACAATTTTTTTCATGTTTAACATTGGTGGAGTAAAAAATATTAATTCGTATATTCATTGCACATGTTTAGTAATTCGAATACGTGGAAAATTTTCAAAAAGTCCGGAGCCATGACTTTCAATTGAATAATAACTTTTGTGTTGAACCCAATCAATAATTCTTTTTGCAAAAGACAAAGCAATAGTGGCTTAAAAACTCAAAAATTCTCTCCTTCTCAAACGCTTTCAGTATGTTAGATAAAAAGAAAGTAAAAAGAATCACCAAAAAATCGCTTATTCATTTTTTGGTCTATTTTCTATGTTTTTTAATGAGGCACCCTACAAGTGACATATCATTGTAAAGCTCTTGATCTGAAAAAATCTCATCTAAAAATTAAATTGCTATTCAAAAAATAATGAACAAAAACCTTAAAAATGGGCGTAGGAAGCCCCAAAAACAAAACAAATATATGCATCCCCGGAGGGGATGCGTTAAATATTGAGAAATTTTTTATCTTTGATAAATTTGAAGGTGGAAGGAAAAAACATGGCCTTTCTGCTCCTTCATAGATAGACTACTGTTTTAATTTTTAAAACAGAAGAAAATGTTATGACGTCAAATTTTAAGTTCTTTTCAATATGCGGTTTACCTCAAGTGCACTATAGTTTATAGTTTATTTTGTGTACTTGAAATATAAAGACTTTAAATAATTCTTACACTAACTAAAAGTCATTTTCTTTTCAAGTCACACAGAGCAGTTGTTGACAGCATTTAACTTTCAGGTTGAATATTTCATTTATTATTGATTTATATAGAGACTTGTTTAAATTTATTTTTGTTTACTTATTTTTAAATAAATTTTTTTTAAAGAAAAATGCTAGCTGGACAACTTGCCTTGCTAGACGCTACTTTATTTACTGGTGGAGCATTATGGACTACCGCAATTCAACATCCAGCTTCTATGAAACTCGATGACAAAAATTTACTCCAAGCTTTTCATGGGATGTATCCCCCGGCTGCAAAGCTGCAATCTTTTTATGTGCTAACAGGTTCTTTATCTATTGGGTTGATCGAAAAGCTCTGCGAATTTTTACATGATCTTTGGACCGGATTTTTTTCTAAAAAGGACCCACCTGGGGTAAATTTGTGCGGGGAATTGATTGTGCGCATTCTCGAAGCGTGAAAATGCTTTTCTGATCCTGATCAGGGAAAAATGATGTATTTATGGAAACGAAAATGCAAAATTCGAATTTTTGCCGGAAAATCAGCTGTACAGGGTTTTTCTATGTGAGGAATCGATTATACGCATTTTCAAAGCGTAAAAAAATTTTCTGAACTATATAAGCGATTTTTAAAGGATTTTCATATTGAAATCTTTTTAAGGAATATACCCCTTGCAAGGGTAACGTTAAAATCAAAAAATTCTTTCAGATTCGAGTTCCCCATGCGGAAAAACTCCCAAATACAAAAAATCAGCCATTTTGTGTACTTTTTGAAAATTCGAATTTTTACTTCTTTGTGGGTCAAAAAAAATTGAAAATTCGAACTTTTGACCCTGGGCACAGTTGAACAACCCCGGTAAAATTCGACCGGGGTGGGGAGGAGGTAGGTCATGAGGTGGAAGGGGGAGAGTAGGTCATCGCTCCCCGGTACCGGGGGCCCCCTCCCAAAAAAAGGTCGCCAAACTGCGGGAGGGGGTGGATCATAAAAACAAAAATTTTGGACCGGGGTTTGTGCCACGTGCCCCTGGGTCAAAAATTCGAATTTTCAAAAAGTTCACCAAAATGGCTAATTTTTTGTAAACAGGTGTTTTTCGTTATGGGGAACTCGAATCTGTAAGAATTTTTTTGTTTTGGACCACAGGAAGTTACTCTTACAAGGAGTATATTCCATAAAGAATTTTCCTAACAAAAGTCATGTAAAATTTGCCTAAATCAGTCCAGGGAAATTTTTTATGCCTCAAAAATGCGCGCAATTGATTCCCCGCCTATAAAGACCCCTATACAGCTGGAATTTCGGAAAAAATTTGAATTTTTTACATTTTTGCTTTAATAAATACACCGTTTCCCTGAATCAGGGTCAGGAAAGCGTTTTCACGCTTTGAGAGAATGCACGCAATCGATTTTCCGCACAAATTTACCCCTTTATGGGTCCTTTTTAGAAAAAATTTCCGGTCCAAAAATCATGTAAACAGTCGTAGAACTTTTTATTAGCCCAATATCTAGTGTTATTAAATTTCCATTTTAGGAACGGCTTTCGGCGCGTACCAATATTTTCAATCAAAAGAACCACTTTGGCTAGTTGGATCTGGTTTACTGTTTTTGGCAGTGCCGTATACATTTTTGGCACTAATTCCAACAAATAACAAGCTAATGGGCACACCGGTAGAAAAAGGTGGAGTGGAAACTCGAAAATTGATCGAAAATTGGGGATGCTTACATTCGGTTAGAACTATTTTGGGAGCTTTATCTACTGCAACATTTTTATATGCTGTATTGAAGCATTAAAAAATTATTAAATTTTTTAAGCTTTTATTTTTGTCTCAAAGTGAAGAAATTTCGAACTTCGGGGATCGAGCCGGGGGAAAACTGATGTATAAGTCCTGCAACTCAAATACCACGGATTCCCACTCTACCTCCCCACCTGCCGAGTGCATATCAAAAACCGATTTTTGCAATTAGTTTTAGGCGAGAAATCGATTGCGGGTTTTCTCGAAACGTAAAAATGCGTCAAAAATTGTAAAAATCAGTATTGTAATGTACTTGATAGGTGGAGGGTATACATGCACAGTAAGGGGGGAGGACAGACCCCATCGAGGATGGATGGATGAATGATCAAAGGGGAACAACCAAAAAATTAATATTTTAATAATTTTTTGATATTTTTTAATGATGATTGTGTTTAAAAATGCTTAAAGAGTTATTTTTTGACAAATCAAAAATTTTGAAACATAAGGGTCGCCTTATGATTTAAAAAAATTTGAATTTTCAGGCAGGATGGATGGATGAATGGCAAAAAAAGTTTTATGGATGAGTGGTGGGAGGGGAGACAATCCTCCCCCTTGAGTATGTTGATGGAGAGTAGGGTGGGATCTCTGCAGTACTTGAGTTTCAGAACGCTTTTCGTTTCAATGTACACGTTGCCTAATGCAATAAAAAGTTCCGTGATAGCCAAAAAAAGTTCGACTATAACGGATTTCTGTTAGTAATGAACACCCTAAGCGAACAATTTTTTTCAAAATGCTTATTTGAAGCTGAAAATGCTCAGAAAATTACGATTTTTGGTGAAAAATGGCAAATTTTGGTGAAATCCATTAGTTAAAGCAAAAAACTAGGGTAATTTTTTAACGAATATTTGTTTTTAAGCTGAAAATGCTCAGAAATGTAAAATTTCTTGTGAAAAACAGATTTTGGATGATTTTTTTAAATTTTGTACTCCGCGGGCCTTCGGAGGGCAAATTTAAAAAAATTTCTGCAGGCAAAGCTCATTTTGCACTGCTGTTTGCGGGCGATCCCTTTTATTTTTTTCTAACAATTCCCAAATTTGAAATTTTGGGACACCAAATTTATACGAAAAAAATTTCTATTTTGATGAAAAATTTTAATGGGAACCCTTAGGATTTTTGAATTTTTTTCAAAAATTTCTGAAAAATCCCGAAAATCGGGATCGAGTTCGGCCTCGATATCCTGAATTTTAGGTCAGGATCGTCTTCGGGACCCCGAAATCGCAAAAGATGGCTATTTTCGGGATCAAAATCATCGGGATATCTTAAAATGGGTTTTCTGCATCTGGATCCCGCGAACTCTAATTGAAAAGACAATTGCTGAGTAGTGTCAATGAAGTTTTTCTGCATCAAAAATGCGCGTAACCTATTCCTCGCATATAATTAATATCGGGAGATGATAGTTATATAAAAATCCGAAGTAACTTCACATCTGAATCAGCAAGAAAGTATTGCCTGAATCAGGGCCAGTGTATTTCAAAATGCGCGCAATCGATTCCTCATAAAAATTACTCTAAAGTTGAGTCAAATATTGATGGGATGTTCCTAAAACTAGACTATTTTTTACTATTTATATTAATGATTTAGTTATGACATAAATAATTATAATTTCATAAAATTTCAAAAATTCAAACATCTTTTAATCCATTTAACAGGCATGGTTATTAAAGAGTAAAATTTATGAAGCTTAGTGTCTACATTGGTAGGCAACATGCTTACCACTTCAGTATAAGAAGTCTCTGAATTAATTTGAGCCAACCTACCTTGTAAAAATAGTGTAAATGACCTAAATAAAGGTTTTTACATAAATAAAGGTGAATTAATAAACTCATCAACAGCATGCCCGGAAACACGTTTTAGAGAGCTTTTGTTGATGTCAGAAAGCGATTTCCAAATATTTGAAGTCAGAAACCAACGATCCCAGAAATCATCTTTAAATTATTATAGGGCATTTCAACCAAGAGAAAAAAGTACATTACCCATGGTTCAGGAGTAAATGGAGTAAAATTCATCTTGAACTGTAAGAGTACTGTGGCCCCTGTTATTGGCTAGCTAATATAGTGTGTGATGTGTGTGAGGAAAATATAAAGCAACCGTTTATTATACTAGCATAACATGAGAATATTTAACAAGCAGCTAAAGGCGAAGGAAGAGCAGCAACAGCTGCTCTTTAAGCAACTAGAGACCACAAACTCTAGAGGCCACACCTGCCCCCCTTGCGACTTTGGAGGGAAATTATAGACTATAAAATAAAGTTTGACGATAGAATGGGGACCCTCCTCTCCCCCAAAGAGCTGATGAAATGAGAAAGATACATACAAAAATTTTGAGACATAAAGCAAAGTATAAAAGGTAAAACTCGGCGGCATTAAAAAATTAGAAATCAATGAACTAATACAAAAGATGCGGGAAAGAAGAGAAAGGCATGCTTTTCCTAATTTGCATAACTTTTCCTAATTTGCATAATCATAATGAAAAATAAACACATCAAAGACACAAATTAAAGAGACAAAAGCATTTGTTTTTTAGAATATGTAATGATTCATGATTTCCGATCGGACGGCAGCATTCGATTTGCGCATTCTTTTAGCTTTTCAAAGAATTGGTTCAGTTGGTTTTTTCTTCATTTTAACTTATCGATTTGTCTGATTTTATTTACGATTTTTAGAAATTATGCTTGTTTTCGGACTTGTTTGGATTGTTTTTCTGTTTTCCGTGTCTCGATGTGGTACTGAATATCAAGTTGCTCTCCCTGAGCTATGCGGGGAAAATTGCACTTTGCCTATGCAATGCCACATGCGTGTTAATCGGACCACCGGATGGATATGTGCTCCTTTAGAATTGAGTTTTAAGGAGAAGGCTTTTTCGGCCTCCTTGGAAAAATATGTCCAGGGTAAAATTATTTTTGCGAAACTTCCTTTGACGACATTTCATGAATTTTTATAGGAAGGATTGTTGATTACATTGGCCGATTAAATAAAACTTTGGACGGCAGTCGTTTCGGTAATGGTGATGCTTGTGGCGGCAGTGCTAATTGGGCTTCTCCAGGTATGAAACTTTTGCAATTTACTTTGAGTGATTCTTGTTTATTTTAAGTTATTTTGGCTGCCGCCAATCTTGTCGTTAGCATCCTTGGATTGACGTTTGCAGGTGGTACATTTTACTTCTTTGTTATCCTTGGTTCATCCGTCGCCGAGCTTGCGGCAGCAACACTCCTCCCTCCCCCGCATAGTTCAAGTCAGTAGTCATGGGTCGGCTAGGCCATCTTCATTGTTAAGTTCTGCCACCAGTTGTGACACTCGTTTTTAAATTTTTATTATAATTACAACTCCATTTTGTTGTTTTAGTTATGGTGATTGTTAGATATTTTCTTAATAAATCTTTTAAATTATATTTATAAATTACATGGATTCATAATCTTGAATTTTCCGTTTCTTCGAGAATGATGAATAAGATTGCATCTTAATTCATAGCATAACCTTCGATCTAGATCATAAACGGCTCGTATCTTTCGAAACGCCTCCATCCGAAAAGGGTTTCCAGACTACCTAAATTGGAGACCCTTTCGATAGTAGAGTCACTCAAAATATGACTAACATGTAGATCATTACCAGCCATAGCGCTTTTGGGCAGCTCGGATTTTTGCAAAATTGTCCCTACACTGGATTCTAGTGTACCAAAGTTAGAGACTCCATTGGTAGTGGCGTCACTAAACATTTTACTAATATGCAGATAATTACCAGGCCTAGAGCGTGCGCAGCTCGGATTCTCACAAAAATGTCCCTACATGTACTTCTAGTGTACCAAAGTTAGAGACCCCTTTGGTAGTAGCATTACTCAAATTTCACTAATGTGCAGATCTTTATCAGTTCTAGAGCGTGGGCGTCTTGGATTCTTTCAAAAATACCTATACCTGGGTTTATCAGAATACCAAAATATCAATAGTAACATTGATCGAAACATGATTAATTGATGTATAACTACCCCTTTATCGTTTTACGATATTTGGAATTTTTTGAAAAACAATTTCTTCTTGATTAACAGTTCGTTTTTTGAACACATTATACGCAAAATATATATTACCCATGCGGGGTTTGAACTTGCTCCCATACATTTTCCTTTAATCAACATTGCATTCGGCTATGGGTCCAGTCATTTAAACCAGTTTGTGTAATGAAAAGAAATTTTCTCTTGGCGTTTTGACTTCCAATATTTATTTTTCTTCACTCACTTTTTTGAGTTTTTTCCTTCCGATTGTGCTACTTTTACTTTCATCAATTTTCTGCTTTTTTAGTTTACTTATTTCTTGTTTTCCCCATCTATTTTTAAATTTTCTTATAGCTTATTTTTTAGATTTTTTCTATCATCATTAAAAAATTCTATCATCATGGTCTATGACATTTACTCGCCTGAAGATATGGAAGGGTTTAACTATGTTACGCCTTCCATATCTTCTGTTACTACTCGCCATGGGGCCGAGGAAATTATTAAAAATGCCGCAATTGTAAGTTATACTTTTAATCTTATTAAAATTTTTTCATTTTTCCATAAAATACCATTTTTACCCTTGTTTGGGCCACAAAAGATGGGATAAAAAATTTTCGATTTAAGAATCGGAGCCGTCCACGATTCAGTTTGAGTGTGCAAATAATAAGTTATGAAGATTTTTTTTCTCAGATGGACATCTTTTTTCGGATATTTTTGGTACCGAAAATAAATTTTCGATCATAAAAATGAATTTTTCGACTATTTTCTGACAAATCATCCCGTCATGTTCCGAATATTATTTTATATAATAAAATATTTATAGCCTAAGCTGGAGGCTGTTGAAGAAATTTCAGAATTTACTTTAAATTCTGAAATTGATAATGATCAAGCCCAGCCTTACGATGGAATTGATCTAGTACTGCCTTCGGTGGTAATTCTTCCTCTTTGAGAAATCTGTATTTAATATTTCTAGGAGATCATTATCGAGCCGTGTCCCCCGCTTCCGAAGAACAAAATACCTGCTAAAAAGGAGAATAGGCGCAACGATAATGGTAATATTTCTACTTATTATACTAATTCAATACATATTTCAGCTTCTTGCTTTTGTGGCGCTACTTTCACCCGTAAATTTTGTTTGAAGCGCCACCTTGCCACTAAGCATCGTCGACGTGGTCTTGTTCAGACCAGATTTTCTTGTAATCGCTGCAAGAAAGTTTTTAATCGAATGGCCACGCTAAATAAGCATCAGCTAGAGAAACACTAGCTGAGAATCATAACTAATAGAAAAATATTTATTTTTATTGTTGAAATATTTTGGCGGCATAAACTTGTTCTTTTATGTTTTGGATGTTTATTTCTCCTTAGAATATTCTAGAACTATTTATTATTGATTCAACAAGTATATTAAACGGAGTTTGTGATGCATTAAACGTCCTCTGGTCTCCTATTTTCCACTATTGATACAGATCCGGGTATCACCATTTGGGATCGAATTTTTGGTGGTGGAGATTTGCTAGAAGATCTATCTGGTAAATTGCTTGGAGATTTCGGTGAAGATCTCGGCGATTTACTTGGAGATTGACGTGGCAGTTTTGACGGCAGTCTCGGCAAACAATATGAATGCCGATGTGGTGAACGGCGTAAATGACGTGGTGATCTGTTTGATGTCTGTCGTGACCAATCATGTTGCAAACGGCGTGGAAATCGAGATGGGTATCTTTGTTGGTAGTTCGAATGATACGGATGCCTCGTTGGCGATCTCTTGCCAACATAGCATCTTTGTTGTGCATTTGAGTAGCGATTTTTATATAGAATTCTTCGATACTCATCTTGTCTGTCTCCATATGGCTTTGATTCATCGTGACGTATGTTTCTTATTGGTGATATTGATCTTCGTCTATTGTATTGCGATTTTTGATTTATCCACATTTGTTTCCTTTCTTGATTCATACGACTTCTTCTCTGCGATCCTATACGGTTTGGCTTTTCTGTGGATCGATAATTGTTGTTAGATCTTGGTTTTCTATGTTCTGGAGTACCAAAATGTGAATCTCTCTTTCTGCCGTCGAAAGTTGATTTGGTGTCATTATTTGGCATTCGTTTGATTGTTTCGTGATACGATTCGGCAATTGTTTTGAGTACATTCATCGCATCAGAGTTCATCTGAAATTATTTCATGAATTGCAAAAGCTGTCAATTCTAAAGGGTATGTATATGCTGATGCATACTGAATGCTCCTATAAAAATGTATATGCTCATTTTTATTTAAATTTGAGACACACACGATGTTAAGTGGGTTTAGTTCTTCATTAAAAACATTATTTCTCAAAGATCGGATTCTGTTCGAGACCTCTTTTTTGGTCCCGCGCAAAAGTGTATATGTTCGTTTTCAGCGAAATTTGAGACACACAAGATGTCAAGTGGGCATTGTTTTTTATAAAAAACATTATTTTGACACTATTGAAGCTTGATTCAGACTCATTTCCTGGTCCCGCGCAAAAATGTGTATCTTATAATGGCTTCTAATTTCTAACTGTCTACTTAAATAGCTTTCATATACAGCTTTGTACAATAATGCCGCCTTGACGGCATTAGCAGTCAATTGGTGAAGGTTCCCTTGAGGAACTTTCACTTTCCCGAGCCGCTTCAACAGCCTTAGTATTTATTATTGATGGTTCATTTGGTGAGTCCATCTTCCTGATAGGTAGTGGTTCACGCGGAAAATATCTCTTGATTTTATCCGCATGTGTGTTAAATGGCTCAAATGGCGGCACCATTGGCTGAAGAGTTACGGTTGGAGTGATGATCTTGGCAATTCGGAATGGACCTGTCCATCTTTTGAACATTTTCCGTCCAAAACCATCCGGTGCAACGTCCTTGAAAAGTAGCACTAGCTCTCCGACTTGGAAATTTCTATCGAAAGTCTTGTTGATTTTGTCATAATATTGTTTTTGTTTTGCTTGTGCCTTTGTGACGTTCTCTTGGACGTTCTTAAAAGCAATTTCCAAAGATTTTATAAGATGTCGTCGATATTCTGGTACATCTATCGAGTTGGCATCAGTGTTTAGTAGTGCAACATCTGGCGGCAGTTTAGCATCATAGCCATGCGTCAGATAGAATGGAGTGTCCAAGATGGATGAATGCACCGTGGTGTTGTAGGCAAAAGTAGCCATTGGAAGTAACGTACTCCAATCTGTACCAGCATCGTTGGTAAATGAAGCAAGCATGTTTACGATAGTAGCATTTGCCCTCTCAGCTGATCCATTAGCAGCTGGATGGTAACTACAAGTATGGATTTGCTTGAATCCTGTCATATTCGCGATTTCTGACAACACAGAGTTTACAAATTCACGTCCCTGGTCTGAAGAAAGCGTGTCAGGAAATCCGAATTGGCAAAAGACTTGGTTCAATAGTGCACCAGCAACTTCATGTGCTGTTTTATTCTTGAGAGCTGCCGTCACCAGAGTGCGGCTGAAAGAATCTACTACTGTCATGATGTAAACATTTCTATTGCTGGTTGGCAGAGGACCTATAAGGTCTACGAAGAGTGATTGAAATGGTCTCGTTGCATGTTTGATAGGATTTAGTGGCTCCTTTAATGGAGCGGCAGCACTATTAGGCTTGCGAGTTTGACAGCTATGACATTCTTTACAAAATTTTGTTATATCCGTTGACCATCCTGGCCAATAGAATCTCTTGCGTATGAGTTCTGTCAGTTTATCGTCGCCACAATGACCTCCTGAAACTGGAGATTCGTGATACATGCGAAGAATTGGTTCCCTATAGACGTAAGGAATCAAAAGTCTAAGCCCTAAATCAGCTTCATCATCTGCTGGCTTGAAATAGACGGCAGCACTTTGTATGACATATCTATTTGCTATTTTTTCTAGTTTTCGTTTCTCATGGCGATTAGTAGGCCATCGACCCCATTTTATGGCGTCGTAGATCTGATTGATTTCAGAGGACTTCTTCTGAGCCTCTCTAATATTTTCAAGAGTAACATGATCCAGTTTTTCACCTTTATCATCAACTGTGATTATTGCTTGACCTTGTTTCATACGTCTGGTTATCGCACTGACATCAATTGTTGCTGAAATGTCTTCAGCTGATTTCTTGCTAGGATTACTAAGCTTTACTTCAATTGGTTTGGTTTTTGGCTCTTCTAGTTCGTCATAACGCGAGAGAAAATCCGCGACGACGTTCTGCCGTCCTGGTCGGTAAATAATTTTAATGTCAAATGCCATAAGGCTCATTTGATATTTTGCTAGTCGACCGACCAGGTCCTTTCTTTTGAAAAGCGTTGTTAATGCAGAATTATCTGTTCTGACAATGGTGTCAGCTCTGCCCTCTATGTAGGGTCGGTATTGCTTTACCCCGAATGCTATAGCTAATGCTTCCATTTCTACGCTCGGATAGCGTTGTTCGTGTTTATTGAGTACTCGACTGGCAAAAGCAATTGGATGTTCTTGTCCTTCTTCATCCTTCTGGATTAGGACTGCGCTTACAGACTTTTTTGAAGCATCGGTATCTATAATGAAGGGCTCTGTGAATTTAGGAGCAGCTAAGACCGGTGCTGACGTCAATCTTCTTTTAATTTCTTCAAAAGCTTGTTGATGCTCTGAAGTCCATCTTTCTACAAGTGTGCTTTCTGATTCGTCTTTTTTAGTCAGTTCGTAGAGTGGAGCTGTTACTTCCGCGTGATCTTTAACGTGTCTTCTGTAGACAGTACATAGTCCAAGAAAAGCTTGAAGATGCTTCAATGTTTTTGGTGTTTGAGCCTTTTGAACTTTTTCTATGACGGCAGGATCCAAGGAAATTCCCTTATTGCTGATGATGTAGCCCAAATATTTGATTTGGCTTCTTCCGAAGCTACATTTTTCAATTTTTAATGTCATCCCATACTTTACAATGACCTTGAGAAAAGCTTCGATGTCACGAAGATGCTCGTCTTCGTCCTCGCTTGCGATGATCAAATCATCAAGATACGCGAACATTCGAATCGTCAATTCACGGCGAAGTTGATCAGCTACCTTCTGGAAAGTAATTGGTCCATTTTGGATTCCCATAGCTAGACGGCAGTATTGGTACAAATGACCATTCCATGTGGCAAATGCAGTCTTTTCGCGATCTTCTGGAGCCAGATCTATTTGATAAAATCCGCTCATGAAATCGAAACTACTGAAAATCCTTCCTTGTGACGGCAGCTGATCGAAAATTTCTAACATAAGTGGAATTAAATGCATTTGCTTTTTTAGCTTGCTGTTTAATTTTCTGTAATCGATGCAAAAACGCCAGGAACCGTCTTTTTTCCTGACCATATGTATTGGGAAGCACCAGGCGGAATTACTAGGCTCAATAATTCCTTGTCGAATCTGATCATCAATCTGTTTTTGAATTTCTTCCCTTAAAAGATAGGCTTGCCTTCTGGGCTTTTCTTGTATGGGTTCTGTACCAGGCTGAAGTTCTATGCGATGTTGTATAGGACCTTTATAGTGACCTAACCTGCCGTCTTCTTGAACGAATGCTTCAGAATACTTATCTACTAGTTGTTTCAACATATCTTGTGCCCTTGGAGAAAGTACCGTGCCTTTGAAATTGATTTTGTCAGAAACTTTGGCAAACTTCTTGTTCTTTGAAGTTGATGGTGGTTCAGGAACAAATTGTGTCCAATCAGCTTCTGGAGGCAGATAGTGAGGATCTGTATGTGATTCTTCTTTAGATTCTTGAATGTTCAAGATTTTTGGTGCGGTGTTCATTTTCATCATGCGCTCTAGTCGTTTAATCTGCCGTTTTGATAGCATATTAGACGAAGAGATTTTATTACATGGTGATGTATCTTCTTCTGACTTTAAAGGAGTATTTAGCTTTTTACAATCGGTTTCATATGGACTATCTTCGACCAGTAAGTTTGATGATTTACTCTTTTTTCGACATTTATCACAAGATTGTACTACGTCTTTGATATAGACAAGAAAGGGAATTTCGTTCACAAATGAAAAATGTGCTTTTATTTCAGATATCATTTCTTCTGCTTTGAGATGTTTTCCATCAATAATATGAAAATCTTCTGCCGTCTCATGGATGCAGCTAACTGGAAGTACTATACGATAGTCAAAATCTATATCGATATCGTCTTCTAAAAAATCGGCTTCATCCTGAATACGTTCTATTAGTAATTTATAGGAGCCGAAGTATTTATAGCGATAAGGCGAGAGAAGAACTTCAGCTTCTAAAACATCAAGTTCTTTAGAATTTTCAGGCCATTCATGAAGAATTAGTGCTTTATAAAATTTGCCTAGCACGGAATCTGTTATCTGACTTTCTGCGATGGATTGATAATTTATCTTGACTTTTGATGATTTTTGTATGTCATTGGAGATGTAGTTTCTATATGATTCTGCCGTCATGGCGTTTATGTTGGCGAAATAATCTTGTTTGTCTAGGTCCGCAGATTTATGTAGAGGGAATAAGGCATTACATAGTTCTTCTGTCAGTTGAAATTTGGTTTCTCCTTGTTTCTTTTGAGAATCGGCTTCTTCCATACTTTCATTCTCAATAAATTCAAGTTTGGCGATAATAGTATTTTTGTAAAGCTTGACTTTTCCATTTCCCCAAATGACTAAACGGATTGGAACATCTCTTGTTGAACCTGGCTTACAAAGCGTTCTAGCGATTATGATCGATTCATCTACTGTTTTCTCCGGGGCTGAGGCTAGCATTGTCCAGGAATCTGGGATCTCAATGTCAATTTTCCCAAAAATAAGATATTCTCGACCTGCTTCCAGTATTGTTTCTTCTTCAAGCTTGACGTCATAATAAGTATATTCATCCGGAATTATGCCGCCACAAAGCATTGAAAGCTCACATTTCCCGATCTGGATTAGATCCTTACCGGGTTTTACCGATATTTCATAGCCTTTTTCGGTGATTATCCTAAGCGTATCCATTCCTATTAGAATAGGACAAGGACAATGTAGATCTTCGCTCACCAGAATGGATGTTTTCACTGCAACATCACCAATCTTGAGAATAACATCAGCAGTTCCCAGAAAGTCTAGCCTTGAGTTGTTGGCTGTTTTTGCTGAAAAATTCCTTTTTAGTGGCTTTATTTGGATGCCAAGATTTCGAGCTGTAGATTTCTTACAATAAGTCAAACATGATCCTGTGTCTATGAGACAGACGGCCGATCTGTTGTTGATATAGATTTTTAAATATGGCTGTAAAGAAGCGATTAGATTGCATACGACTGGAGATAATGTGACTTGGTTGACTGATAAATTATCTATATGGCGGCAGCTCTTTTCTGCCATTTCGTTATTATATACTCTGTGCTTTCGACTATGATGCTGTTGCCTAAACTTATTTCTGCTTCTACTCCTTGGGTTTCTTCTGTTAATCTTTTTTGGCTTTTCAGAAATAGCTCTGCCGCTCGATGGTCCTTTCGTATAATTTAAGGAATGTATTATTTTAGGTGTTTCCTTTTCGAAATGTATATTCATTCCGTTGACTTGGAGAGTTCTTTGAGTAAGGTCTATGGTTATTGTATGGCGATGTATTGCCGCCAGATCAAAAAATTCCATTCCTAACAAAACATCTGTACCTTCTGGCATCTCATTTAACACATAGACATGGACGTGATTAAGAGTAATGTTTCCCATTCTTAAATGAACATAACTTTCACCTTCAAACTGAATTTGATTTCCTCCTGCTCCACGTCCAACTGACTTTTTCTTATCGAATTTAAGGCAGCACTCTTCCAGGTACTTTAAACTGCAATAGTTTATGTCGGATCCAGTGTCGATCAAAGCAATAGCGTTTCTCTTTCCAAATAATACCTCTACTCTAAGCAGTTTAGAAAACCAGTTTGCGCGCTTAGTCAATGTATAGACTTGCGGCACATAGTTTAGCATTTTGACTGGTTTGTGCTCCAATTCAATATTTTCTTGAGTTTGATTTTCTCCCGTTTCAATATCTGACGCTGCCGTCGATCCTATTGAATTCACGAAATAAGTTACTTGCTTTTTTACCCATATTAATCCGATGATTACAGCTCCGAATAATATAGATCCAAGTATGGTAGCTAATATTATATAGTAATTTTTGAAAAATGAAAACATATCGGAGATAACATCCATTCCCCAATTTGAAGCTCTAGAAGCTTGAGTACCAATCCATTCTGCCGTATTCATAGTTGCATTTTTTAGCCATGCTACTCCTTCGTGCATGTTTAACGAAAATTTAGGGAAAGAATCTTCTGCTTTAGCTCTTTCTAATTGACTTTGAGCATTTTCCTTTTGATGAATCCTTCTTGAGTATGAAGCCATGAGTATTGAGCTGGCTGCTAATTCATTCAAATCAGATTGATAGATAGATGGTGATTTAAAAATTAACTCTTTCATATTTTCTGGGATTTCCAAATCTCGATCGATGATTACAACTGGATGTAATCCGTTAATCGATCGCCATTTTCCATCAGAATGCTGGAAAATCGGAACGGTACGATTTTCACAAGAGATTTCATTAGCGTTTGGCGTTAGTTCACGAGTGCCAGATTTTATGAAAAGCGTGACATTCTTGACCAAAACTGGTGTGCTATCGTAGCATCTGCCACCAATCTTGTTATCCCATTTGATCTCTTCGGGTATAACTGTAGCACAAGGTGTTACCTTATAGACTTCACCAACTCTCTCTGCCGTCAAATCGTTTCGTCTTAAGTAGATACGCATACAAACTGTGGCATCAATTTGACACCATGCCTGGATAAGGCGAACACGTTCATTATGGGCGTTGCATATATGCCGATAAGTTGACTCGAAACTTTTCCTAGCCCAATCAGTGACTTGGTATGTACCATAGTTCATCTTGGTGTTGATATTGTTATCCATTTGGCTTCCGGCTCGTCGTGATACCTCTTGAAGTCTTGCACTGAGATTTCCTTTATTTGCAGACCCAAAAGGAACTTCTTGGCGTTTTTCTCGTTGGTCATGACGGTTGTTCCATTTCACCGGCTCTGCCGTATTTTCAACATTTAAAGAAGTATTTGCGGAAGTTATCATGTTTGCAGTTGTAGAAGTTGAGCTAGTGATAGGTATTAACGTGCTAGAAGTTCTATTTTTTACAGTCGTCTTGTCTGACGGGTTTATCATTAGTTTAGATGTTGGCTTAAACGCTGCCGGTGCAACCGATGTGAGGCTTGTCATTGAAGCTTGCATAGTTGTTGCCGTCGTAGGTGCGATAGTTGAAGTGGGCCCTGCAGTGGTTGTAGGTTCTTTTGTTGCTGGTCTTTGAGTTGTAGAAGACGTTGAAGTCGATGGTTTTGTTGTAGTAGTAGAGACAATGGTTGTCTTGGTAGTTATAGGAAGAGAAGTAATTGCTTGTGTTGTTGGTGTCGTATACCCTAATCTTGCGTTCCTTTTTTCAATGCAATCGTCCAATCCAAAACATTCTTCGCTATCATCTTGGATAGCTCTTCGTTTCAATCTATTTTCTTCTGCCGTTGTTTCAGTTTGGTTTACTTCTACGCCAGTTTCTGGCGGCAGATCGTTTTCTACACTTGTCTCGTTTAAACTTTCTGCTAGTTTTAAAATTACAATTGCTGCACCATTTTCCATTAGCATAGTACTTCTAGGAAAGCACCCAATGGCATATTGCTCAGCAGAAATTTGTTCTTCTGACTTCACGAAGGCGGCAGTTATTTCATTCACCAAAACCCACTTTTCCGATGCGAGTGCTGTGTATTTTCCAGCTGGTACGTGTTTACAAAAGATCTTATCATCGGGTATTTCCCAGACTAGAGTTTTACCCTCCATTATACAAGATTTATCTCGAAAAACACAATTTTTCATATCCCAATCAATATCGGTGTGCAGAATGTCACCATTGGTTGTTTGCAGTTCTCCAGTGAGCACGATGTATTGAGATTGTTCGATACAAGTAGTTTGAAAGATAAATCCGTAATAAGGTATTTCATACTCGCTTTCCCAATGGCTTTCATCTACTCGTTTTATCTCTTTTCCAGCGTATTTGCCATTTCTGATCATTGCTCTGCAATCTTCAGGAAGCAATGCATATGATGTTTTGTTATGGGTCTCCGTATTAGGTCCTTTAAGAAAGCCGTGCGTCACTGCGCAGTTGACATGCTGAATTCGGGAACAAGAATATACATCTATACTAGAAACCTCTGTTTTCTGGACATACACTTCGATTTCTACCTCGTTAAGTTTTCTAATCTCAGGAATCTCACAACGATGATCGGTTGGTGGAGCTATATATTGACTATCTGCTTTTACGTTGCAGATTTGATAGACTTGGCTGTCCAAATCTTTCATTTGTAGGCTTCCATCGGCACAGGAAAAAAGACAGAAAACAAGTAAAAGTGACAATATAGTGGCGGCATTTATCAATGTTTGGCTAAAGTGTGACAAAGATGGAGATGGCGGCACTTCTCGATGAGAATCAGCAGAGTTCATAGAGCTGACGGCATTACTTGGATATCCTCCACGACCACGAAAATTATATGGACGCCTGAAGTTTCTTCTTCTGCCACCCCTTCGAAGCTGTTGGAAGTCACGCCCCTGGGCTCCGTACCCATTGGGAGAATTGCCTCCCTGGGCTCGGTACCCATTGGGGTAACCCTGGGCTCCGTACCCATTGGGGATTCTATTCCCCTGGGCTCGGTACCCATTGGGTCCGTTGAAATTTGATGGCGGCATGTATGTATTGAATCCTCTTCTTACTCTTTGATTTTGATTGTTAAATCTCTGTTGGTATGGTGGAGGAGGCGGTGGTGCAGTCGGTTGAGGTCGAAGATTCGCAACCATATTGTCATGGTCGGGTTGTATGACGGCAGATAATTTCAGAGTTTCGACTTTTTCGGTTAATTTTTCGACTGTTTTCACGAGAGATTTAGTAGCTTCAACGAATTCGCGAGAGTCTTCATTTGTAGTAGGGCAGCCTCCTTGAAGTTGCTCTGCCCATTCCGCTGCTTGGATGGCTTCCTCTATGGTGTCAGGATTTTTGCCTTTAAATGCCCTTTTAACTTCGATTTTAATCTCTTGCCTCAATCCTCGCATGAAATGATTGATGACAAATGATTTAACATTGGCATCAGTGAACTGCGATGCGGGGTAACATCCTTTGACCATTCTTTCAATGTCCATGGCGAATTCTGCTGATTTCTCCAGCGGTTTTTGTCTCCTCTCATGCAAGTCCTCTATTAACTTTTCGACATATTCGGGGCGTTTAAAACGCTCAGCGAGTGTATCGCACAGGGTCTTCCAGACATTTTTGCGCGCATCAGGTAAAGAATCGTACACTCTGGCGGCATCGCCGACTAGGTATATGGGCAATCTACGCACGCAATCCTCGACAGTTAAATCATTCGCGTTAGCCCATTTATTGAAATGTTTTAAATATTCCTCAAAGGACCTACGGTCATACCTCCCGCTATAACTGCTCGGCTCAGAGGTCGGGTGCATTCTTTTCTTAAACGTATTTTCCAACCCCTCCTTCATGTTGTCAATTTGGTTTTTTAAATTGTCTATCTTTTCTACTAATTCGCTCATATTATCGGATTCAGATTCTTCTTCAATAACGTCAAAAAGATTTTGGCGTCTAGTGGCCCTTTCTTCCCTAGCCTCTTTTTGCTGTTCCGCCGATAAAATTGGATATTTCTCTTTATTACCTATTTTTGCTCAGTATGTTAGGCTATGCACAGCAATTTTAGCGGATTTTAATTGTAATTTTCGCTAATAAAAAACTCACAATGCCACGTTCTTTTTATCCTTGATTGAATTGACGGCAAAACTGTTTGACACTTGACGATTGTCGGCAGATTGTTTAAAATAGCTTGCGGCAGATGATGTTTTGACGGCAACACTGAAGGCTAATGGAGAGTAATGACTAAATTCCTGATAATTGGTATAAAATAGACAAAACTTTTACTGAGTTACTGATTTCAGATTACTTGAAATAAAATTTAGCTTAAAAAATAAACTCGACTGTTCAGCTGTTCTTTTCTCCCAGAGGGTGAAGAAATTTTCTTTGTGATCTCGAGACTTAGTTTATCTCAACAGTTGTTGTCAAAAACTTTGGTCGCAAGGTTATGTAAAAGAATTTTACTCGTGGGAGGAATAATGGAATGTCCTTGCGGCAGCACTAGAAAGAAGAGAGCGGCAGATATACTAGCCGGATCTCTTTTGACGCAGCTGCTACCGAGGAATTTTTAAGCAAGTCCCTCTCTTTTCCTTTGGATTGATAATTTTCATAAGAAGCGCTGATAGCGCCTGACTATTTTTTCAAGCCAGTAAATTGTCTCTAATCACGGGATCGTTTGATTGATGACGGCAATACTATTTTTTTAGCTTGGAAAAGAAAATTGTGTGGAAGGTACCAAACAATTATCGTATGACCGATCAGTTGCTTTTTTACACATAGTTTTAAGAAAAGTATCTTTCAGTCGAAAGATCAACTTTGCCGCAGGAAAAAAAATGATCAGCTCTATCCCGTGAGTCTTGGCCAAAGACGTGTGGGCGAGCACGATCTATAGACAATGAGA